>OX387437.1:16097945-16157945 GCA_947563755.1 Lochmaea crataegi
CCAAAGTGGAAAACTCAGTTGGCGCCCACACAAGTTGTCTACGATTTTGTCCGGAAGATCAATAAGAGGGATCCACCCCTACCTCCGTTCTGAGCGACGTCGAAGGCCTAAGGTTGTCACCGGAGCAACCGAAACTTATGTAACCAAGTATACAAAATTATTCACAATCTTGCTTACTTTTTATCTTAAAATTACATTAAATTTCAGTTGATTGACCTTACGTAGTGGGAAATTAATATGGCTGTTCAAGTGAACCAGAAGTGATTAAATGAGAACGTATTAATTCTATGTTCTATAAACGAACCTGAAAAGTAGCGTATAGTTTATAAAATAAATTCCATACAAGGCGACACCGTAGTCAAGGCGTTGGTACCAAGGCAGAGACGCATGCGCAAGTGGATAAAATTATGAAAATTAAATTGTGAAAATTTACCGCAAAATATTAATTTCCACCATTACAATTGCATAATAAAATAAATCAGTAGAAACTACCTAGCTAATGCATATACATATTGGCGTAAAGCCTAAAGTAAAAATAAGTAAATAAACCAGAAAGACCCCCGATACCAGGTTACCCTCAATGTGGTCTTCTTCAAGAAGTTGTTGACAAGTAGCAGCAAACTGCAGAAGACATCACCATCGATCTACCAGGTAAACTCCAAATAACCCGAAGTGTGTATCTGGCCCCACAGGTGAAGTGTGTATAATCTGGCCCCTCAGGTGAAGTGTGTATCTTGAGGGTGGTAAGTATACCCTGGCCCCACCGGTGAACCCTTAAAAATTAAAACAGGTATCAGCTAAAAACTGAGCCTATACAGGAACCAATCAAACACCTCGACAAGTTAAGCTTGTCTCGGCCTATGCCAGAAGTAACGTACAAGTCAAAATCAACCCCAAATTAACTTAATCAAACCCACAAAGTAGTCATAAGGTCTACTTACAATCAACAGTGTCAGTAACAGTATACTACACTGAATTTAAATCAAATAATAAGAATGCGATAAGCATCTAAAATAAAATGTTTTTGGTCGTAACCAGGGTAAGTTTGAAGAACCACCCACGAATTATAGTATTCGTTAGACTAAAACGGGCAAAGAAAACAAAATATACACAGGGTAACAGAATAGACTGTCTTAATCAAAAATTTACAATCAACAGGTAGTCTTTGACCACCAACTGTTTTATCTACAAAAACTACAAATCTATGAGACATACCTTTTCCAAAAAGGGTCCAATACTCAAAATTTTCCTCTTATTGGGCGGCTACCAACAAATAACGAACCAACAACAGCATGTGGCACGCCTTCAATTTCAAAACTTCACGTTGGCGATTTCCTTTAAATAGTGATAATACATAGTGATGCGAAATCAGTAAGTAGAGAAAATACTTACAATAGTTTTAGTGCAATATATCCCCTATAAGGGTTTGTGAAAACGGCTTCCAGAACAGGACGGAATTCTTCAACAATACGAACTCCCGTAGAACCAAAATACTAGCCGTATATTCCACAACTCATTCAGAACGAGAATCTATAAATCTCAGCAGGAGATGACTAAGCAGCCAATCATAAAATTCAGATTCAAGCTCCATGCACTTTTCGAAACCAACTATCAAGTAGGAGCCCACACCGGAAAGAAGGGTGACTGACACTTCCTCAACGTCAATACAGAATACTACCATAAAGAAACCTACCCGAATCATACATCCGAACTACACCGCTCACTACACCGAGCGTGTTCCGCACAGATCAAGTCATAAAGTGCTACACTTCCCTCCATGTAAGTCAATATGCATTCGCGAGTAAAACAGCCTACACTCCTGAGTAGCATCGAATAAACGCTCTAACAATCCCGTAAAGCGGATCGACATTTGTCTATGGACTCGTAGAGTCACAGAGCAAACGCTCTATCTCTGCCGCCAACCTCGGCGCGACAAACTTAGTTGTCTGTGGACTCGTAAAGTCACAGAGCAACGCCTAACATCAAGTACGACTACACTCAGCGGCATGACGAACGAACGCTTTTCTCCAAGACACGGCTGTCAACGCCAATTGTAATTGTCATCCAACAAATAAACACTTGTAAACATTGGAGATAAATGATGTATTAAAACTTATTCAAATAAATTTGAGTAAACATAGTACCACAATACCAAACCAACGTAAACAAAGCAAGATCAAACACTCGGATTTAACATACAAAACACATGGCGATAACAGCTACTATATTATAAATAGATGTTCAGAATATATTCGATTGCCAACCTACACAGAAGATTTCTAGCTAGAATGTATTTGCTTAAGCCAAAATATGGTAGATAAATGAAGAAAATATACCTTTAACTCAAAAGTAAAGTATGTCTTTATAGATCAGTAAGTTTTATGAAACCTAATTACTACTTTAAATGTTTTAGAACTCAAGTCAAGGAGTCAGTAATAATTTATAACTGAACCCTAATAAACTTTAGCGTTTATCAAGCTGAAGCGGACAAAGTATTTGGACTACTGTGGCTACACCCCAAAGGTGATATAATCAAAGCCGGAAACAAAATCAGTAGTCCCACGGTAACTAAAAACTAAAGTAAAATCCACAAGAGAGAAAACCCCTTACTACCCTTAATTATGAATTATAATATAACAAACAAAAAGAAACAACTAACATGAATATATCTATACGGACGTTTACCAAGTAGGCGCTAGTTTTATTCTTTACCTTACCTATCGACAAAATATAAAATTGTTGTCAAGATGTGAAGACAGGTTTACAGCCTGCACCACTTCACCGGAAGGATGATGGCAGAGTAGTCCCTAAAACTCTGGGCTGACATGAACTATTCAACTACTGAAGTTCTTTTGTAGTGATCAAATGATATTAGAAATATAGAGACAATATCGGTCAGGTAATTACTATATACAAATACTTAATATATACAATAGACGTAGTGACAAATTCAACCGTTACAAGGTTTGGTTAGGTTTGGTTAGGTTTGGTTAGGTTTGGTTAGGTTTGGTTAGGTTTGGTTAGGTTTGGTTAGGTTTGGTTAGGTTTGGTTAGGTTTGGTTAGGTTTGGTTAGGTTTGGTTAGGTTTGGTTAGGTTTGGTTAGGTTTTGTTAGGTTTGGTTAGGTTTTGTTAGGTTTTGTTAGGTTTTGTTAGGTTTTGTTAGGTTTGGTCAGGTTTGGTCAGGTTTGGTTAGGTTTGGTTAGGTTTGGTTAGGTTTGGTTAGGTTTGGTTAGGTTTGGTTAGGTTTGGTTAGGTTTGGTTAGGTTTGGTTAGGTTTGGTTAGGTTTGGTTAGGTTTGGTTAGGTGTGGTTAGGTTTGGTTAGGTTTGGTTAGGTTTGGTTAGGTTTGGTTAGGTTTGGTTAGGTTTGGTTAGGTTTGGTTAGGTTTGGTTAGGTTTGGTTAGGTTTGGTTAGGTTTGGTTAGGTTTGGTTAGGTTAGGTTAGGTTTGGTTAGGTTAGGTTAGGTTTGGTTAGGTTAGGTTTGGTTTGGTTTGGTTTGGTTTGGTTTGGTTTGGTTTGGTTTGGTTTGGTTTGGTTTGGTTTGGTTTGGTTTGGTTTGGTTTGGTTTGGTTTGGTTTGGTTAGGTTTGGTTAGGTTTGGTTAGGTTTGGTTAGGTTAGGTTTGGTTTGGTTAGGTTAGGTTTGGTTAGGTTTGGTTAGGTTTGGTTAGGTTTGGTTAGGTTTGGTTAGGTTTGGTTAGGTTTGGTTAGGTTTGGTTAGGTTTGGTTAGGTTTGGTTAGGTTTGGTTAGGTTTGGTTAGGTTTGGTTAGGTTTGGTTAGGTTTGGTTAGGTTTGGTTAGGTTTGGTTAGGTTTGGTTAGGTTTGGTTAGGTTTGGTTAGGTTTGGTTAGGTTTTGTTAGGTTTTGTTAGGTTTGGATAGGTTTGGTTAGGTTTGGATAGGTTTGGTTAGGTTTGGTTAGGTTTGGTTAGGTTTGGTTAGGTTAGGTTTGGTAAGGTTTGGTTAGGTTTGGTTAGGTTTGGTTAGGTTTGGTTTGGTTAGGTTTGGTTAGGTTTGGTTAGGTTAGGTTTGGTTAGGTTTGGTTAGGTTTGGTTAGGTTAGGTTTGGTTAGGTTAGGTTTGGTTAGGTTTGGTTAGGTTTGGTTAGGTTTGGTTAGGTTTGGTTAGATTTGGTTAGGTTTGGTTAGGTTTGGTTAGGTTTGGTTAGGTTTGGTTAGGTTTGGTTAGGTTTGGTTAGGTTTGGTTAGGTTTGGTTAGGTTTGGTTAGGTTTGTTTAGGTTTGGTTAGGTTTGGTTAGGTTTGAATAGGTTTGGTTAGGTTTGGTTAGGTTTGGTTAGGTTTGGTTAGGTTTGGTTAGGTTTGGTTAGGTTTGGTTAGGTTTGGTTAGGTTTGGTTAGGTTTGGTTAGGTTTGGTTAGGTTTGGTTAGGTTTGGTTAGGTTTGGTTAGGTTTGGTTAGGTTTGGTTAGGTTTGGTTAGGTTTGGTTAGGTTTGGTTAGGTTTGGTTAGGTTTGGTTAGGTTTGGTTAGGTTTGGTTAGGTTTGGTTAGGTTTGGTTAGGTTTGGTTAGGTTTGGTTAGGTTTGGTTAGGTTTGGTTAGGTTTGGTTAGGTTTGGTTAGGTTTGGTTAGGTTTGGTTAGGTTTGGTTAGGTTTGGTTAGGTTTGGTTAGGTTTGGTTTGGTTTGGTTTGGTTTGGTTTGGTTTGGTTTGGTTTGGTTTGGTTTGGTTAGGTTAGGTTAAGTTAGGTTAGGTTAGGTTAGGTTAGGTTAGGTTAGGTTAGGTTAGGTTAGGTTAGGTTAGGTTAGGTCTCAACACGTCATACTTTCTACTATCGTTAAGATTACATTAGCCATAATCAAAAGCTTAATCTATATAGGTACATATATATTTATTAGCTTCCCCTTCTCGAAAAAATTACATATAATTTGTATTTCACATGAATTTTGAAAAAATTCATGTTGAATATAAAGTATTTAACTATTTTTCAAATAAAATATTGTGATATAGTGAAAAAATATTGTTTTTTGAATTTTTCTCTATAAATTCTGAGTCTTCCACAAATTTTTTAGTAAAAAACCTTGGGTAAAGCATTTCCAAGCCGTAACGAGTTACGGAAATGAGAACTGGCAACATTGTTCAATCCACCATCTGATATCTAGACATAATTGTCAAAAATTGTCAAAATTTAAGAAAAAATGGCGGATTTTTAGTACTTTCAATTGCGATTTTCTCTTTCAAAAGTACATGATCCAAGAATTTTTTTCTTTTAAAATGTTCTATAGAAATAGGGCTTTCTAATAAGAAAAAAATCGTTGCAAAATTCCGAGGGTCGCAAACCTTACCGGACCCAATTCAACAAATTCATTTTCAAAATCTTGTTTACATAATAAAGTACTTCAAGGTTTTGTTCACCCAGCTGCGCTTCTCTATATATTTTACTGTATTTAGGTTCTGCTGCCATGCTCGATCAATATGCAAAGCTCAGTATACATGGTCAGTTAATGAACCCATGACTGAAAGCCAAGCATTACAATATACAAGTAGAAACAGTGAAGCTTTCCCATCATGTGACTTTTACGTCAGAAATATTATTCATATGAATCAAATCAAAACCTCTGTCAACTCAATAGGAATAATAGTTATGACTAATATTCCCAAGGTCGGCCTTTTACGAATTGGCAATTAGACAAAAAATTTAACTTTTTTAATTGTAAGTATTTATTTTATTTATACGGTTAACATTAACATATTTATTGAAACTATCGATATACTGGGTGAATAAGTTACAAAATCCAAAATTAATATTTGTCTCGAAAATACACTATCACGAAGAAAGCATCCTGTTTGGCTAGCAATATTTGTTCATTCTATTAATGCTGTTCTGTTGTCTTCCTTTTTATATTTAAATCCCAAATGTTTCAATAACACCAATAAAGAGATATTTCCAACAGGAAGAATTTCCTTATTTTTTAGTTCGTCATTTATGGTTTTAACAGTAACATGTTTCCCTAAAAAAAATAAAAAGTTTGAAATTATCATTACCTAAAACAAAACAAAAGATTGTTTTATATTTACTTCATACTAAACTTGAACACAAATTTTTGATATTCAGATTTTTTATTATTTGTACCAAATAATGTATAAAGGAACCCCGTATATGTGACATCCAATAATTCAAATTAGAAAACTAAATTGTGAAAAACACAATCTACACTCAGATCGAACAAATTACTAAACATTTACGGACAGTATTCAACTTAGAAATCAGCACATGTAGAAGCTATAATTTATCACATTCAAATTCAAAATATGCACAACTTTTTGTATTCTTATTTATTTATTTATTACAATATCCTCGGGCAAGCCCAATTACAGGATAAGGAGAAACACAGGACAATAAAGACAGAAGAGAAAAAAAATAATACAATGCAGTATTTGTAATAGAGCTATTCATGAATGTCCACTGGCATTCACAAAAAAGAAACTTACACAAGCATTATATGCAAAGTGAAGTCTTTCCTATGAATTACCCCGGAGAAAGATTCGTTTTATTTGTCTATTATTTGTGCAGAAAATATCTATGTTTGACTCAATCGAGGAGTACTCAATGATAAGCTGGTTTAATGGTGAAAATTTGTAAACGTTTGTCCTATGTGGTAATTCATAGAAAAGGCTATTGGTTCTAGAATTTGTTCTAGGAACTCTGAAGTTTAGTAACGATACAATGTTATCACATTTAAAAATATAATTAACAATTTTATATAAAAACATAACTGAATGCATTGAGCGACGACGAAGTAAACTACTGCTATTAAAACGAGAATAAAATTGTTCTTGAGGTGTGCCTCTAACAGGATAAAGACCGTCCAAGATATAAGAAGCCGACTTAAAGTATACGTCTAAAGCGGAAATATGAATATTATAATTCGGGCTCCAAATAACACATGCATACTCCAGTTGCGTTCTTACAAATGCCGAGAACAAAATATTCAATGTGTTAATATTTTTGAAACATTTCGCATTTCTAACGATGAAACCCAGCGACCGATATGCTGCAGAGACCGTTTTTTGTATATGTGGAACAAAAGTCAACCTTTGATCAAAATAAACACCCAGATCTTTAAATACATCTGGTCTGTCGAGGACAATGTTGCACAAGGTGTAATCAAATTGGATAGTTGTTTCTTTTCGACAAAAGGACATTACGTTACATTTATTTGGGTTCATTAAGGTTTCTCTGTAGTTTTAAGCAGTCATTAACGGAGTTTACTTCACAGTATAGTTTCATATCATCAGCATATATGTCTTTATCAATGTCAACATCCAGATCTTCGGTAATGTCATTTATAAAAATGTTAAAAAGTAAGGGACCCAATATAGAGCCCTGTGGGACACCGGAAGTTTGAAGAAAAGGTTGAGATTTGTATCCTAAAGTTTGAACATATTGAGTGCGATCATGAAGATAAGAACTAAGTATAGCAATTAATATGTCATCTACACCAAATAAATTAAGTTTATGTAAAAGTAGGCCATGGTCAATTTTGTCAAAAGCTTTAGGAAAGTCAGTGTAGATGGTATCAACTTGACTTTTCTTCTCCAGCACTTCACAAATGAATTGTGTTACGCAAAATAGATTCATAACTGTGGACCTACCAGATATGAAACCATGTTGTTTAGGTATGATGATATTACTAACATAACAGTAAAAAGAAACACCAAAACCCAATAATTATTCATAAATAAAAATAAAACTAAGAAATAAAAAGAAATCCTTGGAATATTTATTATTAAAATTTCTTTTTGTGTTAGATATTATTTTATTAAATTCTTTCTTTATTAATTATTTTGATTTGGTTTTCGTTTGATTGAATATTTTTCGAATAAGATTTGGTAACGGGTTCTCATTAGACCCTTAATCTTTTTCGTTTTGAATGAGATTTGAGTAATGGGTTCTCATTAAATTCTAAATCAAAATCTCATTTTAGATTTTCATGTCGGTTTTAAGAAATTACTAAGTTACATGTATTATTGTTTGGAAAAAATTTTTTCATTGTAATTACTTGTCTAAATGTTAGTTTTTTGCTCACTTTTGATAACTTTAGTTCTGTTATCACTAAGGTATCATTTGTCTTTATTTGATATTTAAATTTAATTTAATGTTTTTAAATATTTCATGATTTTAGTCAGTTTGTTGGGAATATTTCTGGACTCTTATGTGAGTTATTTGGTTTTTTAAAGTTTTTTTTTTAATTATATTTATTAACGGGTTCTCATTAGACCCGGAATTTAATTTTTTGGCTTCAATGAGTTTTGAGTATTGGGTTCTCATTAGACCCTAATTCTAATCTGCCTTATTGAGAATGACTTGCATATTGTTTTTGGATATTTCTTGAATAACTGTTCTTGTGTTTTTAAAATATACTAGAGACATGTTTAATTAATTGTTTATTTGTAATATTTCTTGACTCTTGTGTGAGTTATTTACTTTTAAATTATTTTTCTTAACGGGTTCTCATTAGACCCTTAAAATAATTTTTTGATTGAGATTTGAGTAATGGGTTCTCATTAGACCCTAAATCAAATCTTTCTCATTGAGAATGACTTTCATAATAGTTTTGTGATATTTTGAGAGTACTTAGTTTAACTTTTACATCTTGAAATAATTTTCTTGAAATTTAAATAGTGTTTATTGTCAAAATTTCTTTTTATTTTTTATTTCTTAGTTTTATTTTTATTTATGAATAATTATTGGGTTTTGGTGTTTCTTTTTACTGTTATGTTAGTTATCTGTTTTGAATGAGATTTTTGACGGGTTCTCATTAGACCCTACATCTTTTTCTTTTTGGATTGAGATTTGAATAATGTGTTCTCATTAAACTCTAATTCATATCTTTTTCTCAGTTTAGATGACTTTCATTTTAGTTTTGAGAATTTACCAGAATACACGATTTATTGTTTGGGTTTGTTCCGTGTTATTTACTTGTCGGAAGGTTAGTTCTAAGCCCACTTTTGATACTTTTAGCTCTATGTTCAGTAATACTGTCATATGTCATAATTTAATTTAATTTAGATTGGTTTGTCAACTTCAATTTAATGTAATGTCACTTCATTTTCCGTTTCTACAAACACGTGTAGCTAGAAACTTTAATTTTTGAAAATGTTTAAAAGTTAACAATAGTGTACCCCAAAATAGGGGAACAATTTAAATTTTAAATTTAATGTAAATTTTAAATTCTTCATGATTGCTCAATCAATGTGTTGTCGACTTTTTAATTTGGTTTCTTGTATATACTTGACGAGTAAGTAATACTTTACTAAGTTCCTTATTGATAAAATTTCAATTATTTTTTACTTACTTGCAGGTATCGCACTGATGATGGCTTAACAGCCGAAAGCGCTTTGCAATTTTTTAAAAATTAAATTATTTTACACAGAATACACTGTTTTCTTGACTTTCAAGTCATGTGTACTCAGCTACAAAGATATTCACCTCTATGATTACTACCTAAAGAAGTTGGATCCTTAATTCAGATTTTTCAACGTTCTTCTGGCCATTTAATAGCAGTCAATGAAGATGCCCGCAAATACTATGAAGCAGATTTTCCCGGTTTGCGAATACTTCAGGAAAGTAATTTAAGCACACCTAAACATTCTCAAATAAACACATTGTTTTCAAGCAATCATGGGAAAATATATATATTTTATGATAACAATAATTATATTGAATATAACATGGACTTAAAAACTCCCCAGAATAGAGGTCAAATAAAAGATATTTTCCCTGGGCTACCAACAGATGTTACAGGAGCATTCCAGTACATTGACGGACACATGTACTTTTTTAAAAACACTACCTACTACAAATATAATGAGTTTACTAAAAAACTTGTTGCAGCCGGATCCATCAATTGGAACATGTTTGATATTCCATGTCCTAATGGAGACGTTTTAAATGATCTCATGATTTTATTAACAAAAATAATTTCTTTTTATCAATGATGTGCATATTTTAAATAAATTATACAAATAATTAAATTGTTTTTCAAAGAAATTCCCACATAACCACAAAACTATCTTAAGTGACAATCTTTAGATAAGAAGCTTTCAACCACAAAAAAAACAGGTACAATTTTGCAAAAACCAAAACTACATAAACATGATAAGGTTAATTACACCACAGTCAGTGGTTCTCAACCTGATTTTAAAAACTACGAAGCACAATCGTCACACTTGCATTATACTATTATATCAAATTAAATAAATACTGGAAAATAGGTTGGGAGCCACTGCTCACAATCTTCTATGCAAAATATCGCGAAGTGACATGGGGAGACACATATAAATAGGCAAACTCAAGCTAGAGAGATTAGTCTTTGCTGAAGTGTCAAAAAAATTTCATCTCGGTTGAAAGTGTGTGTATGTAAAAGCAACATAAAAATGTAAGAATTTTTTACATTCCTTACTCTGCATCCAAAAAATAGTATGACAACGATTCTCTCTTTTACAGCAAGCTGGAGAGATTTTGCTGAGGACAACCAACCAAAAAATATCTCAAGTTATTCAAGTGTGTAAAAGCAGTATAAAAATGTAAGTTTTTTTTCACTCTCTGCTCCCCCCAAAAGTAGTGTGACAACGATTCTCTCTTTTTTACAGATGGATCTTTCTAGAATTAATAAGACGTCTCTTGCAGAGAGAAAACCAGTGAGAAAATTGCAAGATTTACCACTCAATTCACCACAAAAAATAGAGGGAGCTAGAGTTGTGTCAACACAGTTTGGAGAATCGGTGCTGTTGGATTTGGAGGAAGAAGTGGTGTTTTTGCCAAAGCGTGTGACAGAAGTGTATCGGCCGCACCTACAGGAATTTTCGGCTGGAACATACTCTGTGACATTCAAAGTCCTGAGAGAAGTGGGAAAACATCATCCGCTGATATTATTCAAAATAGAGAAATTGTAAAAATACAAGGAGAGAGAGAGGTAAGTACCATGGATATTGTTGAAAAATCTGAAAAATTACTGCTATTTATCAATAGAGTCAGAAAATAGTGTTTGACAAATTCACAGCTAGAGACGCAGAAGTTTGGTTAAACAGGTTGCAAAGACACATTAAAGCTTGTAATAATGCAATAAAAAAGGGAACAATAAAAAAAGGAGGAATGCATATAGGTACAATTAGAAAATTATGTGTAGGACATTTTAAGCATTTTAAACGACTCTTTTTAAATAGACAATAGGTATGGGGGTAGGTAGAAAACTAAAAAATAGGGTTAGATGGGAAAATATAGTTTCTGGGTTTTCGGGAAGAATTAGGACTGGTGCTATAGTGAATTTATATCACAAAGACTTGACACAATTTTTAAATGATTGTCAAGTCATTTTTAAAAATAAAATTAGTGAAAGTTTGGAAAAAAATCATCCGGTTGGTAAAGTTAATATTTGCTTTTGTGGAGAGTTTATTAAAAAATCCAGTGAAAATGAAAATATACGGAAACATCGGATTGTAAAGCTTGTTAAATCTTGGAATGGGCGTTATGGTGCCAAAAATCTATTGGCAAGTATACGATTTCATAGTAGAACAATTTTTAGTGAAAATTTAAGTGCAAAAGAACTCACTAAATCGGAACTAGTTTTTAATAAACCCTTGTACGTTGGCATGATCATTTTGGATTTATCGGAGTTATGTATGTATGAATTTCATTATGACTACATGATCCCAAAAATGGGAATTGATAAATGTAAATTACTCTATATGGACACAGACAACTTTATTTATGAGCTCTACTGTGATTATGCGTATGAGGAAGTTCTTAAAGCTGATTTAACGAAATTCGATACACCCTGTTAATAATATCTTTAATATCCCACAGGTGAATAAAAAAGTTTTGGGGGTTATGAAAGACGAAAACCAAGGTCAAATTATGACCCATTTTGCGGGGTTACGATCTAAAATGTATTCTTTCAAAGTTCAGTCAGGTAAAATAGTTAAAAAGGTGAAGGGAGTCCGATACAATGTAGTTAAAAACAAAATAAATTTTAATGGTTACATAAACTGTTCAAATGATTTGAAAGAAAAAAATATTACTCAAAAGTCAAAAAAACAGTGTATTCTGTGTAAAATAATTGAATTTTTAAAAAATTGCAAAGCGCTTTCGGCTGTTAAGCCATCATCAGTGCGATACCTGCAAGTAAGTAAAAAAAATATATAAAAAAAATAGTTGAAATTTTATCAATAAGGAACTTAGTAAAGTATTACTTACTCGTCAAGTATGTACAAGAAACCAAATTAAAAAGTCGACAACACATTGATTAAGCAATCATAAAGAATATAAAATTTACATTAAATTTAAAATTTCAATTGTTCCCCTGTTTTGGGGTACACTATTGTTAACTTTTAAACATTTTCAAAAATTAAAGTTTCTAGCTACACGTGTTTGTAGAAACGGAAAATGAAGTGACATTACATTAATTTGAAGTTGACAAACCAATCTAAATTAAATTAAATTATGACAAATGACAGTATTACTGAACATAGAACTAAAAGTATCAAAAGTGGGCTTAGAACTAACCTTCCGACAAGTAAATATCACGGAACAAAACCAAACAATAAATCGTGTATTCTTGTAAATTCTCAAAACTAAAATGAAAGTCATCTAAACTGAGAAAAATATATGAATTAGGGTTTAATGAGAACCCATTATTCAAATCTCATTCCAAAAAGAAAAAGATCTAGGGTCTAATGAGAACCCATTAAAAATCTCATTCAAAACAGATAACTAACATAACAGTAAAAAGAAACACCAAAACCCAATAATTATTCATAAATAAAAATAAAACTAATAAATAAAAAGAAATTTTGACAATAAAGACTATTTAAATATCAAGAAAATTATTTCAAGATGTAAAAGTTAAAATAAGTACTCTAAAAATATCCCAAAACTATTATGAAAGTCATTCTCAACGAGAAAGATTTGATTTAGGGTCTAATGAGAACCCATTACTCAAATCTCAATCAAAAAAAGAAAATTATATTAAGGGTCTAATGAGAACCCGTTAAGAAAAATAATTTAAAACTAAATAACTCACACAAGAGTCCAGAAATATTACAAATAAACAATTAACTAAACATGTCTCTAGTAAAACAAAAGGACAGTTATTCAAGGAATATCCCAAAACAATATGCAAGTCATTCTCAATGAGACAGATTAGAATTAGGGTCTAATGAGAACCCTATACTCAAAACTCATTAAAGCCAAAAAATTAAATTAAGGATCTAATGAGAACCCGTTAACAAATATAATTTAAAAAACTTTAAAAAACCAAATAACTCACATTAGAGTCCAGAAATATTCCCAACAAACTGACTAAAATCATGAAATATTTAAAAAGCATTAAATCAAATTTAAATATCAAATTAAGACAAATGATACCTTAGTGAAAACAGAACTAAAGTTATCAAAAGTGAGCAAAAAAACTAACATTCAGACAAGTAATTACCATGAAAAAATTTTTTTCTAGACAATAATACGTGTAACTTAGTAATATCTTAAAACCGACATGAAAATCTAAAATGAGATTTTGATTTAGAATTTCATGAGAACCCATTACTCAAATCTCATTCAAAACGAAAAAGATTAAGGGTCGAATGAGAACCCGTTACCAAATCTTATTCGAAAAATATTCAATCAAAAGAAAACCAAATCAAAATAATTAATAAAAGAAAGAAGTTAATAAAATAAGATCTAACACAGAAAGAAATTTTGATAATTAATATTCCAAGGATTATCCAAAACTAATATGAGAGTCTTTCTCAATGAGAAAGATTTGATTTAGGGTCTAATGAGAACCCATTACTCAAATCTCAATCAATTTCTCTCTATGATGATACTCATATTTATCCACAACATTAATAGACTAAAACCATACTGTTCAGTTCAGTTTTCTTTAATTTACTTTTCATTTGTTTTAAATTTACAAAATTCATGATTAATTTTTTATTTGGAATATTTCTGGACTCCTGTGATAGTTATTTTTTTTTAATTAGTTTTGGTAACGGGTTCTCATTAGACCTTTAAACTAATTTTCAGGCTTGAATGAGATTTGATTAATGGGTTCTCATTAGACCCTAAATCAAATCTTTCTCAGTTTGAAAGACTTTCACATTGTTTCTGGGATGTTTCAGGTTTTCATCAATTTTACTTTCCACTTGTTTTTCTGGACTCTTATGTTAGTTATTTGTGTTTTAAATTATTTTTGGTAACGGGTTCTCATTAGACCCTTAATCTAATTTTCTGGCTTGATTGAGATTTGAGTAATGGGTTCTCATTAGACCCTAAATTAAATCTTTCTCATTGAGAATGACTTTCATAATAGTTTTGGGATATTTTTAGAGTACTTAGTTTAACTTTTACATCTTGAAATAATTTTCTTGATATTTAAATAGTCTTTATTGTCAAAATTTCTTTTTATTTCTTAGTTTTATTTTTATTTATGAATAATTATTGGGTTTTGGTGTTTCTTTTTACTGTTATGTTAGTTATCTGTTTTGAATGAGATTTTTAACGGGTTCTCATTAGACCCTAGATCTTTTTCTTTTTGGAATGAGATTTGAATAATGGGTTCTCATTAAACTCTAATTCATATCTTTTTCTCAGTTTAGATGACTTTCATTTTAGTTTTAAGAATTTACCAGAATACACAATTTATTGTTTGGTTTTGTTCCGTGATATTTACTTGTCGGAAGGTTAGTTCTAAGCCCACTTTTGATACTTTTACTTCTATGTTCAGTAATACTGTCATTTGTCATAATTTAATTTAATTTAGATTGGTTTGTCAACTTCAAATTAATGTAATGTCACTTCATTTTCCGTTTCTACAAACACGTGTAGCTAGAAACTTTAATTTTTGAAAATGTTTAAAAGTTAACAATAGTGTACCCCAAAACAGGGGAACAATTTAAATTTTAAATTTAATGTAAATTTTATATTCTTTATGATTGCTTAATCAATGTGTTGTCGACTTTTTAATTTGGTTTCTTGTACATACTTGATGAGTAAGTAAAACTTTACTAAGTTCCTTATTGATAAAATTTCAACTATTTTTTTATGTATTTTTTTTTTACTTACTTGCAGGTATCGCACTGATGATGGCTTAACAGCCGAAAGCGCTTTGCAATTTTTTAAAAATTAAATTATTTTACACAGAATACACTGTTTTTTTTGACTTTCTAGTCATGTGTACTCAGCAATAAAGATATTCACAATATTACTAAACGCTGTATTCGATCGTATGCTCATAACGTATACACCATAGAACAAACAAAAATTGCTTCAAGTTCTTATGATGATAAAAGATATTTGATCCCCAATAGTTTTGATACGCTACCATGGGGGCATTATAGTATTTTAGAATAGGGGTTTTTGTTATAGATGAATACTCCAACATTGATGGAATTATGTACCAAAAAAATTTGTCAAACAATAGTGACGGCAGCAGATTTTGCTGAGCAGTCCCCTCTTCCTTGGAAGTTAACCAAGAAAGTTTTGAAACGATTTTTCACATATAAATGGGATGCGATTGTAAACGAAGCCGAAAATGATCCTAATCCCTCATATAAAGGAATGGAATTTATTCCCTGCTCCAAACAAATACCAACACATTTACGAATTACGGTATTAGGGAAAACAGATTGGGGGTATATATTTGAAGAAGAAGAGTCAAGTTATTGTGTATGGTTAAGTGGATATTGGCTTCAACAACATCGTCTAAACGTATGCAAATCATGTTTTTATATATTTAAAAAAGTACATGAAACTTTAAATCAGTACATATTAGTCAACTATGATCACTCTCACGAAATTTATGATGTTGACGATATTGTTGAATGTGTATATCAAGAGTCATATTATTGGTGTCACAGCTGTTTTAAAAACGTTTTATTTGAATTTAAAAGCTTTGATTCATGTATTCATGCTTTACATGAAACACCCAGATATTCTCGGTTTGATTATTCTGATGTGGACAGCGATATTGACTCTTTTGAGGTAAATATGCAGTAATTTAACGTATCCATGAGTCTCTCTCTCTCTCTCTCTCTCTCTCTCTTGAATGAATGAATATAACCACTTTTTTTTGAATAAAAATATATGTTTATCTATTTTACATCTTTTATTTCAACACAACATATATACATCAAATATTATTTAAATCATTGATTACTTTAAGTTTATAAAAATAAATTAATTCTTTAAGAGCACTATTTAACATATCATTTGGCATTAAAGAACAAAATGCATACAACAATTGCAAAGGACTTAAACTATTCGAGTTTTTACAAAAATTCAAAACATCATAATAATACTGACAAAAGTTCAAATTGTTTAATTCAGTTAGACGTGGTGAAATTAAATTATTATTTAGTTCTAAAATTTGTGTAACCTCTTCTCCGTCCATGTGGAACTCCACACCATATTTCTTGAGAAAAATGCATTTATAATCATCGTAAACTAATAGGGTGGTTGTACAGTATTCTCTACTCTAAAATGAAACAGGTTGAAATTCATCATGTAGACTCGCTTGGAAGAAATCAATCATTTGTTGTGACATTATGGAAGTAAAGGTGGTCCATTCATAAGTGCTAAACGATATTCTGCTGGGCTTTGAATATTGAGCTGAAATTACGGCTGGCGTAAATGATCTCGCTGGACTAATTCCACATTTACCTCATAACCGGAAAGCATATATGTGGTTGAAAGCAGGTGTATATTTTCAGCCTTGGCAGCATCCTCATACTTTTTCACAATATAATCTAACTCTGAACTATAGTCTAAATCAGAACTACTTTCAACACTATCTTGGAAACTCATAATGACGACTGGGGCTGAGAGCAGAAGTGGGAAGAGTTGCTGGGGGAATTGGAAAACAATCCATGGGGAAAGGCGTATGAGATAGCGGTGAAGAGGATGGGTGGAAATAGGAACGAGGTTTTAGAGGAGGATTGGGAAAAGGAGATTATAGAGAAATTGTTCACAGGGGTAGAGGGAGGAGTGGGTGGCAGAATTCAGGAAATCCAGGATACTAGGGGGTAGTGAAAATGAGGGGTATAAGGCTGGTAGAGAAGTGGGAGGTAGAGGATTGGGGGAGAAACATTAAGTGAGGAAAGCCCCAGGGATAGATGGCATGAGGGGTGATATGGTGAAGAGGCTGTTGGATGACAATAGGGAGTACTTCTGGGAACTATTCAACAGGGTGCTGAGGGAGGAGGAGTTCTCGGAAGGATGGAAGGTGGCCAGGGTGATACTAATGAAGAAGGCGGGTAGAGAGGGGTTGCGGGCGGGGGACTATAGGCCTATCAGCCTGCTGTGTAGTATGGCTAAATTGATGGAGGGGATAATAAAGGATAGGATTGAGGAGGAAGTTGGTAGGAATGAGGGTTTCGGGGAGAACCAGCACGGGTTCACGAAGGGAAAACCTTGCATCTCGGCACTGAGCAAGGTGATGGGTTGAAAGAGCTAGGGAGGGCAGCTTGAGGAAGAAGAAATTGGTCCTACTCGTGTTCTTCGACGTCGGGAACGCGTTCAACGGTGTCAGCAAACGGGCAGTGTTGAGCGCGTTGCTGAGGCTTGGAGTGGAGCAGGGGTTGGTTAATCTGGTGGAGGACTACCTGATGGGGCGTGTGATTGTAGACTCCAGAGGGAGGAGATATGGGATGGAGGCTGGAGTGCCTCAGGGATCGGTTCTTGGACCGACGCTCTGGAAGTGTGTGTTTGATCAGGTTTGTGGGATAGTATGTGAAGAGGGATGTTAGATTACGGTGTATTCGACGATGTGTGACTGGTATGTTCGGCAAAGGGAAAGGCGGAGATAGAAAGAAAGGCGGAGAGAATTTGCAGGAAGATTGTGGAGAAGATGAAGCGGTGCGGACTGGAAGTGGCGGAAGATAAGACGGTGGGGTGACGGTGAAGGGACGGAGCAGGACAAGGGAAGTGGAGGTGATGGTTAAGGGAAGGAGAATTCGTATGGGGGGTCTGTGAAATACCTAGGGGTGTGGTTGCATAGCCAATTATCCTTCAAAACCCATATGGTAAAGGCGGCAGAGGAGGGTAAAGTGAGGGCAGCATGGCTGGCGAGATTGATGTGTAATGTGAAAGGGCCGGGAGAGTGGATGAGGAGGGTAATTGGTAGCGGTCAGACCAGTACTTTGAACACATATTTTTAAATGTGTCAAATGTCATGTCTGGAGATACGTGTTCCTCAAATATATTTTTCAAGTTTACCTTATCCTGCTTAAACAACACAATAACATTACAATTGTCACGTATGAGATGTTTCGGTATTTTTGAATATGTTTGACAAAGATGTACAGCATTGATATCTTTATGTCTACACATGGAGTAATATTCACGAATGTTTTGCAGACCGTCACATGCTACGTCTACGAATAAAAAGATGGAATTTGGTCGAGCTTTATCTGGACTAATTATTTCCTCATTGTCTTTAAATGGAAAATACCCAACACCCTTGACTTGTGCTATCACTTCTTGCAGCAATTGATACTTCGGTTGGAATAACGATTTTGAATAAACATAAACATTTTTGAATTTCGCAACATCCGGATTGAATAGGAGCGCCAGCACGGCATTCGTCTTTCCACACCCGCTGGGACCGCATATAATAGCACGGAAAGAATTTGGTAACAATTTGCCATGTTTTCCAACAGTTGACGTTGAGGTAAAATCTAGATTTTCAATAGGTATGGTCTGCTCTTGTTGAATTATCTTCATCGTGTGCGTCGATTTTTCTAAGTGCCACTCTATAAATATAGGTGTCACCACTTACGTGTATCAGTCTTAATGTTGGTGTTTGAAGGAGAAGGTATTTTGAATTCTCTCATCATTAAACTACCTATTGAACTTCACTTACCTAGCTATCAGTACTGTGGACGTAAGTAAACCCCCACCCCTTTTTTTGTGAAAAAATATTTGTTTTTTTGTTAGCTGGTACAAAATTGGAAAAACGTCTTGATCGTGGAGATCCGGGCATTATTCCCTTGGACGCTGCTTGTAAACATGTAACATGTCTATCGACCTGTTTCGATATTACAGAAAAAATCCTTTTAATTAGCGCTCGTCGTCACTAGCCACTTCCAATTATAGTTCTGTGATCCCAAACTCTTCAACCCTGACCGTAAGACAATTGACGTCTGCCAACGGACGTTTCCATTTTTCGCAACGCCACGAGAAACACCCCTTTCCGTTATCGACCACCTACGGGGAAAGATCATCTTTCGCTATCTTTCATCTCTTAAGTACCTATCTTATGAATTTTGCTGGTAAGTTCAAAATCATAATTTATAATTAATAAGCTTCTTCTAAAGTACTGTCTGATATAATTTTCGTATGCATTCTTTATTTTTACAGAAATAGACGAAATTAAATTCAACACGTGGTAATAAACTGTTCTTTTATACTAATATGGTAGTTTTAAGCCAAATATTCTTTTATAATTCACTGTTTTACTTTTATACAAACATTTTCAAGCTTTTTCAGTTGCGAAATAATGATCACCGGATCATAAAAGTTAGTAATTGGAAAATGTAAAAGTCTTAAAGGTTATTTTGTTTACATGGTGTACAAAGTAGATGACAATCTTGTCATATCTGTCAATCTTAAAAATAAATCTTCTCAAAGTGATTTCAATCTTTCATCATAATGTTACTTTTCTATTCATAGATCTACTGAGTAAAGATCATTGACCTTCCTCATCAATTAATAGTTTCTTCTTTTAATTTCTGTTATCAGAGCTTATCTCTGGTGTTGGGTACTTTGGTAATAAAGAAGTAAATGAAAAGAACATACCTTTTTTTCTAAGACCATCCATACGTAGATAGGAGATGGGTTTTCTTTTTTTCTTCCATGTGAGGTTCGTGATAGACCACATGGTTTAGCAATTTTGCTGATTTTTGAAAATATATTTAAGTGAGCTTAGATTTTATTAGAGTGATCCTGTTGGAGCTCTACCATTTTGTATAAGTGGATATTAATTTGGCTCAGCTTAAATTCCTGTCTCCACATCCGTAGGCGAAACCACTTTGAGGCCACACAACTTCTACGGTGAGTTTAATTTGTCAGTTTACTATACTCAACCCTCATAACATTTAATTATTATTACCAAATACTTACCCAAGCTCCTTTTTAGGTCTCTTTCTTTCTTTCGTTATTCTTTCTTCTATCTATCTTCTTCCTTTGGTTTTAATTTATACATCGATATCTTCATTTCATTCCTGCATCGACATCGTACATCATCTATCCCCAGTCATCATATCGGATACACCTCTACCTACAAGATATAGTAAGCCACCATCAACAGGTAACCTTCATACCTTACTCTTAACAAGGAATCCACGGGTTTGAGTAGAAAACACATTTGGCTGAAATAATAATTATCTTTATGAAAAAGTATTCTGAGTAGAGTATTTTGCCATACCTACTGAGGAACTTAGTTTCCTGGTGTCTTTACCCTCTGTTGAGGACAACTTATATATTAGTTAATAACAATTGCACAATCACTAGAGTTTGTAAGCCATTGTATGCATACAAGGTAGTTCATAATATAATTCTGTATCCAACCACCCCTAAGGTAAGATTGGATAGTGTAAAACTTTTCTTTTTTTATAAATCTTCCCATGCTGCTATTAATATTAACCTAAATAATTTGTGAAAGCCAACTTCATATAAATCGTGAGGTACAGCGGAACTACTTTAGGGAGTTTTTAGCGTTACCACTTTTTAGGCAAGGCCTTCTGATTTTTTGAGTAGTCGCATAACAACCAACAATATTTTATATTAAACCAACATTACATCTGTATCAGTTTTTTTATTTCGAATCCCACCCTGAGATTAACAGGACCTTTTAATCAAGGTAACAAAATGGCGCCCAACGTGGGGCGCCACTGTGTGGACCGATCACCATACCTTACAGTGGCTGTACAAGATCAAGGATCCAATTGGTAGAATTGCTAGATGGAGTATGCGCCTTCAACAATTTGATTTTACGATCGTACACCGAAAGGGTAAGGATCAAGTCATTGCTGATGCATTATCTAGATCAGTACCTGCCATTGAATCCATAGATCACCATCCAGATAGTCTTCTAGATTTAAGTTCTACCCCCTCCTTGGACAAATGGTACAATACCATGATGGAGAAAGTTGAACACGACCCGGTGAAATATCCATTATGGAGAGTTGAAAACCAACGTCTCTATCGACTGACGAAGACAAACTACCCTAATCTTGTGCATAATTTAGATAGCTGGTTAGAAGTAGTTCCTAAGGAGAAACGGAAGGCCATCATAAGGAATCACCATGATCCCCCCACATGTGGTCATCTAGGTGTTTTCAAGACCATGGGACGCATTATAGAACGGTTTTACTGGCCGAAAATGAGAACAGATGTCGCCAAGTACATTAGAAGGTGTCACGTCTGCCTTAGCACTAAGCCACTACAGACGAAACCTGCAGGAAAAATGCTTAGCCAAACCCCTACTGTGACTCGTCCATGGGACTTGTTGTCCATTGACCTCGTCGGACCACTTCCCCGTAGTTCTTCGGGATATACTTATATTTTTTCAATTTGTGACAGCTTCTCTAAGTTCGTTTTGTTATTTCCCATGCGCACTGCGACTGGAGATAAAATCGCCCAGATTCTGGAAGATCAAGTTTTCCTGGTGTTTGGTACTCCGTCTAGAATTATTTTAGACAATGGGTCTCAGTTTAAAAATAAAACATTCATATCTAAAATGAACGAGTATAATGTCAAGTTATGCTATCTTGCCAATTACCACCCACAGGCATCCCCTGTTGAGAGAATGCACCGCGTCCTCAAGACGATGATAAGTTCCTATGTGAGGGATAATCACAAGATGTGGGAGAAATATTTGCCAAAGCTTGCATGGGCTTTGCGTTCGGCAAAACATGAAGTTACCGAGATGGCTCTGAATTTCATAATGTATGGAAGAGAAGTCACTGTTCGTGGTCGATCTCCATCGGATGTTCCCCAAGAAGATTTGCCGACTCCTGAAGACTATTCCGAAGCTCTGAAGAAGGTCTGTGAGGATGTCAACAAACTTCTCCGAAGAGCATATGACCAAAGTCGAAAGGGGTATGACTTGAGAAGAAGACCAGATAAGTTTCCTGTTGGTCAGCAAGTATGGAAGCGAAACTATTCCCTGTCAAATAAAGCGAATAACATCACCGCAAAATTTGCACCAAAATTCACTGGCCCTTTCGTTATTTCCAAAATTCTTTCTCCATGGAGTTACCAATTGAGAGATATAAATGGTAAAGATTGTGGCATATGGCATGCAAAAGACCTAAAGCATCATCCTCCAGATGATAGTGAGGAAGAATAAATCTTCAAATTTTTTTTTGTCGTTTTGTATAAAGTTTTATATATAAAGTAATAGGATAAGCAACTTAAGATTATAACCGAATTTCCGATGTATGCTAACTAAGGCTATATGTTTTGTTAAAAGTTAGGAATGTTATATGAAGTTTCTCTTTTGACAAAGTAAAACGTCTTTTCGGGAAAGAGGGGTGTGTTACGGGACAAAGAATTATTTGTGTATTCTCTTTCAAACATCCAAAAATAAACTCTGTACCTACCAACTGCTATTTTATTAAAAACAGATCCTGATTGTTTTAAGTAGGATTAATACAATTAATGTCTCAGGAATCCTTTCAATTTTCTCAAGCGTCTACATGAAGGGCACCTAAAAATAATAAATAAGTATTTACCACTTATTCTTTAGAACAGTATGAGATATAATAGGTCAAATATTTATATTCTAAATTTACAGAATATCTTATTTGAACATAGGATGATCACCAGATCATAAAAGTTAGTAATTGGAAAATGTAAAAGTCTTAAAGGTTATTTTGTTTACATGGTGTACAAAGTAGATGACAATCTTGTCATATCTGTCAATCTTAAAAATAAATCTTCTCAAAGTGATTTCAATGTTTCATCATAATGTTACTTTTCTATTCATAGATCTACTGAGTAAAGATCATTGACCTTCCTCATCAATTAATAGTTTCTTCTTTTAATTTCTGTTATCAGAGCTTATCTCTGGTGTTGGGTACTTTGGTAATAAAGAAGTAAATGAAAAGAACATACCTTTTTTTCTAAGACCATCCATACGTAGATAGGAGATGGGTTTTCTTTTTTTCTTCCATGTGAGGTTCGTGATAGACCACATGGTTTAGCAATTTTGCTGATTTTTGAAAATATATTTAAGTGAGCTTAGATTTTATTAGAGTGATCCTGTTGGAGCTCTACCATTTTGTATAAGTGGATATTAATTTGTCTCAGCTTAAATTCCTGTCTCCACATCCGTAGGCGAAACCACTTTGAGGCCACACAACTTCTACGGTGAGTTTAATTTGTCAGTTTACTATACTCAACCCTCATAACATTTAATTATTATTACCAAATACTTACCCAAGCTCCTTTTTAGGTCTCTTTCTTTCTTTCGTTATTCTTTCTTCTATCTATCTTCTTCCTTTGGTTTTAATTTATACATCGATATCTTCATTTCATTCCTGCATCGACATCGTACATCATCTATCCCCAGTCATCATACCGGATACACCTCTACCTACAAGATATAGTAAGCCACTATCAGTTCTTTTGGAGGGACACACCACAGCACCCGATTGTAAACAGGTAACCTTCATACCTTACTCTTAACAAGGAATCCACGGGTTTGAGTAGAAAACACATTTGGCTGAAATAACAATTATCTTTATGAAAAAGTATTGTGAGTAGAGTATTTTGCCATACCTACTGAGGAACTTAGTTTTCTGGTGTCTTTACCCTCTGTTGAGGACAACTTGTATATTAGTTAATAACAATTGCACAATCACTAGAGTTTGTAAGCCAATGTATGCATACAAGGTAGTTCATAATATAATTCTGTATCCAACCACCCCTAAGGTAAGATTGGATAGTGTAAAACTTTTCTTTTTTTATAAATCTTCCCATGCTGCTATTAATATTAACCTAAATAATTTGTGAAAGCCAACTTCATATAAATCGTGAGGTACAGCGGAACTACTTTAGGGAGTTTTTAGCGTTACCACTTTTTAGGCAATGCCTTCTGATTTTTTGAGTAGTCACATAACAACCAACAATATTTTATATTAAACCAACATTACATCTGTATCAGTTTTTTTATTTCGAATCCCACCCTGAGATTAACAGGACCTTTTAATCAAGGTAACAACATATGTACCACGAAAAATCGTTAAGAAGTTTTACTGCAGAAGAGTTGGAACACTTTCCCATCGAATATCTAATAAAGAGTGCAAGACCTTCAGAGTTGTTGGATATATGGCATAAACTTCCTGATGAATATCGAGGAAATTTTGAACTACAAATACGCCTGCCTTGTTTCATCCATTACAACCGACCTGATTGGACGCCGCATTGTGACGGTCCTCCGAGTTCTCAAGCCACTTGTTTTCTTTGTAACAATGAATAACTGAACATTTTATGTGTTATTTAAATTCAAACATCTATCCAATTTCATTAGTCATCATGACGCAGTTGCTGAGGGTGAACAGCAACAATCATGAATTTACCTTTCAACCTCCTACGCCTATTGTGCTCGATCCGAAGAATGATTACGAAATAGCTCTAAGATCTTTTCATTCTTATCACAGTATACCAAACATTGAAAATTGTATTTTTTTCTACTACGATACCAATAGCAAGCTGCAAAGTTTTGATTTTCCCACTGGATGTTATGAAATTGCTGATTTGGAAGCGTTTATCAGTGATAAGCTGAGTACGAGCAATTCAACTAGACCAGAGGTTATATTTTCACTAAAACCCAATCATAATACGTTGAAATGTGAAATTTTCAGCAAATACAAAATTTCATTCATGGAAGATAATAGTCTTGGAAGAATATTAGGATTTTCGTCGAAAATACTCGTCGCTAACAAAATGCACTTTTCATATCTCCCCGTCAAAACCATTAAAGTATCCAGTATTCGCTTCGATTGCAGCATTACCACTGGGGCATTCGATGCAAACAGACCTGCTCATACTATTCCGTCATACAAGTAGATCCTGGATATTCCATTTGACGAAATTCCTCATAATTTGCTCTACTTACCTGTTATACCACAAGAGAAAATAACCAATATAACTGGTGTTGCCTTCGACCAAGACGGCCAGCCTGTAAACTTTAAAGGAAAATCGAGTACGTTGATATTGGAGCTTAGAGCGAGAAGCAGATGGGGCTAATAATCAATCATAAAGGACAGTCTGCAGAGCATTCAACTTCATTAGCTAAGCAACCATCAAAGCTGAAGCAACTCACGTTCGCAAACAAATTGGTCCTGCAATCGCTGGGTTTTAAATTGAAAAATGACAACCATGTATGGAAAACGGCTTCGTCAAAACGACAACATGCCTTCTGTTAATAATTAATGAATATTTTGGGCTCTTTGTTCGAAGTGCACACATCGAGTGTTTTGGTTATAAACTTGTTGACTAGACATAGGGAGATCAAGGTTGTATTTTTTTGCTTAAATGTCGACATGACATAATGTTTTAGAATAATGTAAGATTCGTTGGTTTTTGTAAACGTTAATGAATTAAAATATATAGAAACAACCGCTTTAGTTCTGGAATGAAAATATCTGGGAATTTAGAATTATCCCAACATAGTGGTCCTTCTGAGCGGGATAGTAATCTTCAATTTGGAAATTTGAAATATTGGAACATTAGACTTTCAATTTGACCTGTGTTACATTTGATGAATTGGAATATCAAACTGGTAACATATATTGAAAGAATCTTATGTGTTACATGTTCTGCGTAGATTTGCATTACTGGATCTTAATTGGAAGCTAATTGTGGTTGATTGCATACAGTGCTGATTTATCAAACTGAAGAAGACCTAAGCTTGGTGAGGTGTCTTTGTTTACTATTTGTCATCTATTGCGTGGTTTTATATCTTCATCAACTTAATTTGTGTGAGTACTGGGTGAGCATCTAAAAAATTAACATGGATGCTAAATTAAAAGATTTAAATAGAAAGAAAGGTTCCATTAAAAGTAAATTAACTCATTTTGGGAGATACTTAGATACTTTTGATAAATCGAAAACTATCGAGTTAAAAGAAAGGTTAATCAAAGCTGAAAAATTATTAGATGAATTTGATGATATACATTTTCAAATTTTAGAGATAATAGCAGATGAAGGTGTGCAAGGTATTTTAGATGTAAGAGGAACCTTTGAAGACTCATTTTTCAATTTTATAGCTAAAGCTAAAGAGATTTTGTTTGAAAGTAGAGTAGAATCAAATGATAAAGATGATCATGCCAGTGCACAAGGCGATAAGGCTTTTAATGTGCGTGAGTTTCCCATAGAGAGATCTGTTAAGCTACCTTCAATACCAATTCCTACCTTCGATGGAGAGGTAGAAAATTGGCTTGAATTTAAAGAAACTTTTGATTCTCTTATTAACAGTAATGATCAAATAAGCAATGTAGAAAAATTTCATTTTTTGAAGAAAGCTTTACAGGGGGAAGCCCAAAAGGTAGTTCAAAAACGTAAGACAACTGGTGAAAATTATGAAATAGTTTGGCAATTATTGTGCGATAGATATGACGATCCTCCTTTGCTGGTTGATCACCATTTAAATGCTTTAATATCATTTCCACCGTTGTCTCACGAATCAGGGGAAGCGTTACGAAATATGTATGATGTCATTTTAGAAACACTGGTAGCATTAGACAAGCTTAACGTTTCTACTGAAAACTGGGACCCTCTAATAATACATTTGATGAGTAAAAAATTAGATCAAGCCACTTTTATCAAATGGGAAGAGGCTAAACCTCGTGGATTATTGGCATCCTTGGATGACTTTAATTCGTTCTTAATTAATAGGGTATCTTCTTTGAAAACTATAGAACGCAACTGAAAAGAAAATGGAAAAGTTAATAAATCTGGAAATAAAAATAAATATCAAAGATCATTTGTTTCAATTGAAAATTATAATAGTTGTCTTTATTGTAAAAGTAAACACGTATTACAAATGTGCACTAAATTTTTGAAACTGAATACTTACTCTAGGTATGATGTGGTGAAGCAATTAGGTTTATGTTGTTACGGGCTCATTATATTTTTTTACTGAATAGGAAATTAATAACATAATACTCACAATTGATCATAGATTTTAACAAATATCAGCTAATTATTTATTGAAGTAACGTGTAGTTATTGTTTACATTGTTTGATTTTGATTGACCTTGAACTAAAATTCTTCTTGAATACAAAACATAAACCTTACTCTAGTACTATGAGTACTATGGGGTTGAAGGTCACCAAAAATTGCCTAGCTATGGAAATTATCAGGTTGTCTATCTCTCTTCCTTCTGGCTTTTAGTTTTTTCTTTTTTTTTTTTCTGGGCCGAATCAGACCTTGTGGTTTAAATAATATCGAATTTTATTTCGGATCTAAAGAGCCCTACCTACAAAGAAAGTAACATCAAAGAGAGAGTACGATTGACATCAGTTGATGCACACATTCTGTGGATTTACGTACTTTTCTTTATACGGCCGCTACCCTTATTCGGTTAGATACCATGATTTCCGAAATTGCACATCTAATCATAAATATTCGCAATTTTAGGCCAATACTGGAGTAACTAACTAGTTAAATAACTAGCTGCCAACAATTCACCAGCTCGCTGCCAACTATTCACCAGCAACCAGCCAACTACATTAGTATTAGTTCAGGTCATCTAATACCATTACGAATTGTACCACCATACATCATACCACCTGCTGTAAAGGTAGAGTCACTCCTCCTGGAGTAGGAAGTAAGAGTTTTCCATTTATTTTGTCTGCGTCCAACATATAGCATTTGGGAATCTCCTTGTATTTTTGTTTGCTTTCAACAGATCATTTAGATTCACCTTGTATATTTGGTTTGCTTTCAACATATCTGTATATTTAATGTCATTTAGAATCACCTTATATCTATAGCACTCTGTACACCTTGTAGTACTACATGGGGCCCTATTATCTGTAAATATGCAACTAGATAAGTTTGGTAAATAAGCTATTCAGTGTGAGGAATATAAAGAACCCTGCAAATCATTTATTTCTTTTATTTCCGGCTCTCCCCCCACGACCCACTCTACCGGTCTGAACAACCCCACAATTTCGAGCTAGTCAAAACCCTTTTATGTTTTCTTATTAATAGTGGCGAGGTACTTCAACTAATTGCCATCGTTACAAATGGCGCCCTAACGTGTTCATCTGGTTGTAATAATAGGAGTAAAAATAGTTGTTATTTACCTAATTTTTTCTATGTTTATAATTTTATTTTGTATTGCAATAGTTTATTTTGTATCCTTTACGAGGCGAAACTGACACAAACAATTGATTTTCGGTTGATTTCAGTTAGTTTCTTAATAATATCTCTTGGTTTTCGCAACAGTTTATGGAACTTGACAATTTCTTTATAAACAAATCAGGACGACACAAATAAAAATAAAATAAAAACACGCAACTGTTAGTCTGCGACATTAGAGGCTACACAGTTCTGGCCAAGGGTGCGTTGACGTTAATTTTATACATTGGTATATCGTAGGTAACGATTGCAAGGTGATTGATCTTGCGCAATTAATCATTTAAACTTAAAATAAATTAATAATTAGCTGGTATATTACTATAGATAGTACTTAGGTTGTAGTCGGGGATGATTTTTTTTGTTTTTTTGTAAAACTGATAAAAATAGTTTATAGTTGGGTAGTTGTGGAAGTGATGCTAGCCCAATTTGCACTTTGTACATCTTAGTTTTCAAAGCGAACTAGTCACGCAGTGTCGTACTTGCCGATTAATAATTTCGGGTATTTCATTACCAAAATTGGTTTTGCGTTTTGGAGATTATGATTTTGGTTTCGAATGGTTTTAGCCTGGAAGGAGGTTTCCGCTACTAAATCCACTGACGATACACCAAACCGAAGTATTAGTAGGTATAGTTAAGTAAGTTTGGATTATTGTGCATAGCTGTAAATAGTTTTGATTATATTTTGCACTAACGGTTAATTTTAGTGTTTTAATATTAGTATTTTTTTGTGATTAATTTCAAAATAACTTATATAGTTATATACTTTGTTTCCTTGCGTCTATCTAGAATTTAGTTGGTGATGATGGAAGTTAACAGGCTACTTAAGGATGAATTAATTTATAAGCTATTTATTCGCGGAGTATCACAAGTAAAGGGAAAAACTGTATCGGAGTTAAGGGAAATACTCCGGGAAATATTAAGGGAAGAGCGAGACTTGAAGAAGTCTTTTATAAAAAGTGATTTAGGGTTGAATTTTGAAGAGGAATTAGAAATATGTGAGGGGAAAATTGAGCATTTAGAACGAGCTGTAGAAAATTTCGATCCGGAAAATGCGGAAAACGATTTTAAGATAATCAATACCAGACTTCAACATCTATTTGATAGGATAGGCAGGCTAGGAGGAAACGAAGGAGATCAACAGGGAAAATTACGAGCATGGGAAAATTGCAGGCAGCTAAAAAATGAGCTTAGTGCAATTTATAGCACTGCTGTCAACTCTAGAGGTAGCTCAAATCCACCAGTACAAAATATCCGGGATTCAAGGACAGCTGTTAATCATTCTTATGAGCTTCCTACAGCACATGGATTGGCTGAGAATGCTAGCAATGCCGTTAACCAATCCTTATTGGATGTTCCAATAGGTGACGCTCAACCAATTTGCTCGAGAAGTTTGCCTATAGTTGGAGACTTCATAGATATGGGTGAAGGTAGTCCTATTGAAGATCCACAAGTAAAAGAAGCATTTTCCTCACAAAACGTTGGGCATGGCCTTTCTCTAATTATGTTGGGAATACATCGTCAAGAAGAGCGACAGTGGATGATCTACTCCCAAGGATGAAAGATCTAAGTTTTCTTTCCATGCCTCCGCCGCCTCACTTAAATTGGGCCAGTGATTTTCGATTACCTGATGTTTCGAGATGAAACGTGAAATTTAATGGTAGAACCAGTGTTAATGAGTTTTTGGAAAGAGTTGAAGAACTCAGAATGTCACGAGGCGTGTCTCATAACCAGTTGGTTCGTTGTCTTCCTGAACTCTTGACACAAGATGCTTTGCTCTGGCATAGAACTAAACAATTTTTCTCGTAGTCAGACTTCGTTACACAGGTACGTGAAGCTTACTTGCCGTATAAATAGGTCAGCTTAATGGAGAAAATTCGGAGACGTACCCAGGGAGCTCATGAGAAGGTATTGGCTTTCGTTACCACCATACATCATACCACCTGCTGTAAAGGTAGAGTCACTCCACCTGGAGTAGGAAGTAAGAGTTTTCCATTTATTTTGTCTGCGACCAACATATAGCATTTGGAATCTCCTTGTATATTTGGTTTGCTTTCAACATATCTGTATATTTAATTCAGTCATTTAATGTCATTTAGAATCACCCTATATCTATAGCACTCTGTACACCTTGTAGTACTACATGGGGCCCTATTATCTGTAAATATGCAACTAGATAAGTCTGGTGAATAAGCTATTCAGTGTGAGGAATATAAAGAACCCTGCAAATCATTGATTTCTTTTATTTCCGGCTCTCCCCCGCGACCCACTCTACCGGTCTGAACAACCCCACAATTTCGAGCTAGTCAAAGCCCTTTTATGTTTTCTTATTAATAGTGGCGAGGTACTTTAAATAATTGCCCTCGTAACAAATAGCGCCCAACGATGGCATTGTGCGGTAAAGTCAAAATTATCAAAGTTTTGATTGTTCCAAGCCTACCCCTTTCTCTTATATTGGGAATTGATTTTTGGAAGGAAATGAAAATCATTCCAGATATGTTTTTAGGAAAGTGGTCCTTCCAAGGATCCTCGCAAAGGGATGATTGTGCTAGAGTCGCCTTAATCTCAGCTGAGTTTTTGAGCATTGATCGAAAGGCCCGGTTGGATAAACTCGTCGACATATTCAAGACAATGGGAAATAAACTAGGATGCACGAACTTGGTCGAGCACGAGATCAGGACTTTATCGCCACCGCTGAAACAGCGATATTATCCCTTATCACCACCGCTTCAAAAGCAAGTCCATGAAGAGCTTACACAAATGTTAGAGCATGGAGTTGTAGAGCCGTCGAATTCGCCGTGGTCTTCCCCAATTCTTTTAATAAAGAAACCTGATAGTCGCTACCGTTTTGTTGTTGACTATCGTCAATTGAATAAAGTAACGATGAAGGATGCCTATCCTCTACCCTTTGTAAATGCCACCATCGACAAGCTACGGGACTCTCACTATCTCACCACCCTCGATATTAAGAGTGCTTACTGGCAGATACCTTTATCAGAAAAATCTAAACCCATGACTGCGTTCGTCGTACCGAATCGAGGATTGTACCAGTTTAGGAGGATGCCTATGGGTCTTCACAACGCGCCAGCGATTCATCGATCGCGTAATCGGAGTGGACCTAGTGAAGTATGTTTTCATCTATCTCGATGACATTATAATCTGCACCAAATCATTCGAGGAACATCTTGAATCACTTCGAGAAGTCCTCTCCCGATTAAGTAAAGCAGGGCTCATGTTAAATCGGGATAAATGCAAGTTTTGTAAATCAGAGCTGAAATATCTTGGATATGTTATCGGTGCCGGAGGTCTAATGGTAGATCCGGAAAAGGTAGACGCGATCCTTCAAATTCCCCAACCAAAATCAGTAACCGATGTTCGACGACTCATTGGTGTTGCCTCATGGTACAGAAGGTTTGTGTCCAATTTCTCGACTATGACCGCGCCTTTATGCAACCTTCTAAAGAAGAACCAAAATTTCGTTTGGAGCCAAGAATGTGAAAACTCTTTTAAGTTACTTAAAGAATATTTAGTGTCGGCACCTCTTCTGACATTCCTGAATTTTGATAAGCCTTTTGTGATGCAAACTGATGCATCGGACTATGGCTTAGGCGCAGTGCTGTCTCAGACAGATGAGAATGGGGATGAAAGGGTAATTTGTTACCTGAGTAGGTCGCTATCCAAGGCAGAAAAGAGATACAGCACCACGGAAAAGGAGTACCTAGCTGTCCTCTTTGCTATCGAGCGATTGAGACCGTACCTAGAAGGGGCTAAATTTCAAGTGGTTACTGAACATTTTGCGTTAAATTGGATCAATAACATAAAAGACCCCGTGGGTCGCATTGCAAGATGGGCAGTACGCCTCCAGCAATACGATTTTGAGGTGGTACATCGGAAGGGCAGTGAACACGTCGTTCCTGACACGCTTTCGAGAGCCGTACCTCGAATCGATGCGGTTGCAAAAGAAGTCGTCCTGGATAAGTGGTATCGCAGCATGCGTCTGAAAGTACAAGATGAACCAGCAAAATTCCCACTATGGCGAGTAGAGAATGGGAAGCTATTTAAACGAGTGGATGTCGTTTACCCGGAATTAACCGACGACGCTGATAGTTGGTTGTTAGTCCCGAAGGAGGAACTATCCAAAATCATATCGGCTCATCATGATCCTACAACTTCAGCCCATTTAGGAATTTTTAAAACAAGTACAAAAATCTCCAGAAAATACTACTGGCCGAAACTCAAGCAGGATGTAGCCAGATACATTTCCAAATGCCCTACATGTCTCCAGAATAAACCTTCACAACGTCCCCCCGCGGGTCTTATGTTAAGCCAAAGTCCCACTGCTACGCGTCCATTTCAGATACTAAGTGTTGATATTGTAGGGCAATTACCTCGATCTGAAGCTGGGTATAGTTATATTTTCTCGGTACAAGACGTTTTTAGCAAATTTTTGTTACTTTTCCCGTTACGTCAGGCTACTGCTAAACATATTTCCTTGAATTTTGAGGACAATGTGATTTTAGTTTACGGAGCACCGCAAAAGGTAATCATGGATAATGGTAGTCCTTTCACAAGCAAATTATTTCACGAGGTACTTAGGAAGTATGATATCGAACCGTGGCACATCTCAAATTATCATCCGCAAGGAAATCCAGTGGAGAGAGCCCATAGAGTGCTGAAGACAGCTTTAACTTCCTACGTTTCAGATAATCATCGAGTCTTGGACCAATACCTTCAGAAGATAGCTTGTGCGATCCGACCCTCCTGCCAAGAAACTACAAAGTTGACGCCAAACTTTGTAATATTCGGCAGAGAAATACAACTATCTGGGAAGGACTTCCACCCACTGGCAACTCCTCAAGGTTCCCACGATGATCCAAGGATCCGCTCGGAGGCTTTGTTGGAAGTCTTCCAGGATGTAAGACGAAGGATAAAACTAGAAAAGGCCAAAAATCGTTACAACCTTTGACGGCGTGAAGAAAAATTCACCGTGAATCAAAAAGTCTGGAAACGTTGCCATGTGTTATCAGATGCCTCCAAAGCAATTACCGCTAAGTTCATGCCAAAGTTCGAAGGACCTTTTCTAATATCCAAGATTGTATCACCCTGGTCATACGAACTAAAGAATAGCGCATTCCAAAGGTGTTTGGCATGCAAAAGACCTTAAAGCCCATCTACCGGATGACGACTCTGAATCGGACAACATCTCAGACTCTGAGAATTAGTTGTTAAGGTTGTTAGATTAGTTAGGTTAAGTTTCGTGTCTTAAGTGAAGGAACAGATATATAGGATATTTTTTTTTGATAAAAGTTTCTTGGAAACTTTTTCCAGGAGTAAAATCTACTCTTCTTATTGCATGTAACCACTTCTAACTAACTTCCTCAAGTTGGGATCTTTAAGGAATCCTAAAACTACAGATTTTTTCACCACTCCAAAATGAATTAAACGATTAAACTAACCTGTGAAACTTCCTTTTTGATACCTTTTGTTCGTCTCTCAGTACAATTCACTGCACTGCAAGATTAAACCATTTTCAGACAAATATAAAACAAAATAAAAATCTCTTAAAGGCTATCTATAAATATTTATAATAATCAGCAGAAGCAAAATTATTTAAAAGCAAACACGATGAATACACTTCCTCTAATGTTATATACAGATTTTCTGCCCTGACTAGCGCTATCCGTATCGTCTGTCTCATCCTGACATCAATTCATACGCAAAGTGCCCGTTCCACCGTATTCATAGTTCATTGATCTACACTGCCAATTATCTGTATCATGGATTCTAGCATGGAGGCTAGATAAGGAGATCGAACTCCATGTATTTCAATTTCTGGTCATTATAGAGGGCGCCACATATGTTAAGGTTGTGGGGTCCAGAGGGTCGTTCATCTAGCATTCACTCAATAATACGTCGAAGAACAATAACAACTCTTTATTTCCACTTTATAATTCGTGATCATTTTATACATGTGTCAACTCCACGATGCTTCTTCGCTCACTGGCGAAAACAGTGTTGCCAGCTCTCTGAAATCAGAGAGAGCGAGAGAGAGAAAAGGAGTGAGGTAGATAACAGCTCCCACACACTCCCTTCCTAGTGTTAACTACATAATAAACTTAAGCAGTAAAAAAAAATCAAACAATATTCTGTTAAACGACTAAGACATGAACATATACGTCAATAGTAACAAAAATAGAACATAAAATATTGATTACATAGTATACAAAATATATTGTGTCATACGAATGCCGAATCACAACAATTATCGGCCATAGTCTGCAGAACGTCTAGTTATTTTGTAGTGGGTGAAAATGTCACCTTTTTATTTTTGCGCGAATACGTTTTTAGTGCTGGTTGGTTGGTTGATGCAGGTTCACTTGTGCAATCTAGGAGATCGGGCACGTGAAAGGCGGGTTTTAGCAGTTCCACACTGACTGCCTTAACTTTACTGTTTACATCGATTTCGAAGACGCGATCGGAAACGCGGCGAACAACCTTGTGAGGGCCTGAGTAAGGGCGTTCAAGGGCCTTCTTGGCTACGTGTGTGAGCATTCGTGTAACTCTTTGAAGTAGAAAATTCTATTTTTGTTTTTATGCGCGGTAGGGATTGGTCGAACTTGGCGCATATATTCTCTAAATTCCTCTATGAAAAAGTTGGGGTCTGGTGTTATATCTTCCGGAAGGAAGAATTCACCTGGAAGTCGCAAAGTGGTTCCAAATAGAAATTCTGCTGGAGAAGCATTGGTGTCGGCTCGGATATGGGCTCGCAGACCTAGCAATACTGTTGGGAGTGTGCGTACCCAGTTTTGTTCAGTGTGGCACATAATAGCCGCTTTGAAAACGCGATGCCATCGTTCGATTAAGCCGTTCGACTGAGGGTGATACGGGGTAGTTCGGATTCGTTGCGTGCCGATCAGATTTAATAACGCGTGAAATAATCTCGATTCAAATTGCGTACCTTGGTCTGTCGTTATGCATTTAGGCGAACCGTATCTGGATACCCATGTGTTGAAAAATGTTCGTGCGATTATTTCTGCCGACATATCTTTAATTGGAGTTGCTTCCACCCATCGCGAAAACCTATCCACCATAGTCAGGCAGTACATATATCCGTCATGTTGTGGCAGTGGGCCAACGATGTCTATGTGTACCTGGTCAAAACGACCATCCGGAGCAACAAATTGATCCGGAAGGGTTTTCACGTGTCTAGTTACTTTTGACGCTTGACAATCTGTGCACGATTTGCACCACAATCTAGCGTCTCGTTGCATGTTTGGCCAGACGTATCTCTGGCGAATAAGACGATCTGTTACTTTAGCACTGGGATGTGCTGGGTGATGGACCATGCGGAAGACTCTTTTCCTAAGAGGTTCAGGCACGTATGGTCGAATCGTTTCACCTGAGATCTCGCATTCGAGCGTAACATTGTCAGGTCCCCATTGAATCTGTTTAAGTTTCAATGGGTGATCCTGGGAAGTTTTGATTACTTTTAGTTGTTCGTCGACAGCTTGGTGCTCTGCGAGTTCGTTTAAATTGAATTCTAAAGGCAATCGGAGTGCCTCGATCCGGGAAAGCGAATCGGCGACTACGTTCTCAGATCCAGCCACGTGGACAATTTCCGTGGTGAATTCGGCGATAAAGGATAGCTGTCGAAGTTGACGAGGTGATGCTTTATCGCTGCGTTGTTTAAAGGCGAATGTCAATGGTTTGTGATCAGAGTGGATTCTAAATTCGCGGCCTTCCACGAGATGCCTAAAATGTTTGATTGCGGAATAGATAGCAGTGAGTTCCCTATCATAAGCACTGTATTTAGATTGGGCAGACGAAAATTTCTGGGAAAAGAAAGCTAGAGGTTCCCAGTCGTCACCAGTGGATTGTTCTAAGGCTGCTCCCATGCCGAAGTCCGATGCGTCAGTCACTATTCTGATATTCGCATCGATACGAGGATGAACCAGTAGGGTCGCATTTGCCAAATCATTTTTCGATTTTTCGAATGCTTCCGTGGCCTCAGGGGTCCACCTGATTTCCCGTTGGTCGTTTTTCTTAGCACCTGCTAGGTACGAATTAAGCGGGGCGAGAGTTGTAGCGGCGTTGCGTAAGCATCGACGGTAGAAATTTAACATTCCGAGAAACCGACGTAATGATGCAACCGTTTTTGGCTTCTCGAACCTATGTATTGCCTCAATTTTTTCGGCTGTAGGTCGAGTGCCCTTAGAGTTAATCATATACCCTAAAAATTTTAATTCCGGAACGCCAAAAACACATTTATCCACGTTCAAGCGGAGGTGGAAATCCTTAAGCCTTCGGAAAATTACCTCTAAATGCTGTGAGTGTTCCTCGGGTGACGATGAGGCGACTAAAATGTCGTCAATGTAAACGAATACGTAATCTAGATCTCCTAGAGCTCGATTAACGTATCTTTGAAACGACTGGCCTGCATTGCGTTGGCCAAATGTCATGAACATGTATTCGAATAGCCCGAATGGGGTTATGATGGCGGTTTTTTCGATGTCCTCGGGTGCCATCGGAATTTGATGGTATGCCTTTTGTAGGTCCAAGGACGAGAATACCGTATTACCGCTTAGATTTGCGGAGCAGTCGTTTAGATGGGGAGACGGATACCTGTCGGGGATTGTGACAGCGTTCAGCCGCCGGTAATCACCGCATAGGCGCCATGTACCGTCTTTTTTAATGGCCATGTGTGCAGGGCTGGCCCATGGGCTACTCGATGGGCGGCAAATGCCCGCCTCGACTAGAGCTTTAATTTCCGCCTTGGCACACTTCAACTTCTCCGGGGTAAGCCTACGTGCACGCTCGGCAACCGGAGGGCCATTAGTTATGATATGGTGAAGTACACTTCGGTTTTCCGGGGATGACAGAGTTTGCGCACCGGTAATTTCCGGAAATTTTTTTAACAAGTGTGAAATTGAACTATTTGGATTGAAGCTATTAATTGATTGTGTTGACGGGGAACTGAAGTTTCCGAACGCGTAACTGCCGGTTGTTGAATCAATAACCCGGCGCTTTTTTAAATCGACAATCATCCCGTAGTGGTTTAAAAGATCTGCACCGATTATAGCACAAGGAACGGCCGCGATGCAGAAATTCCACTTGATGGGTCGGCGTAGTCCAAAGTCTAGTTCGCGGTACGATTCGCCGTAGGTATCTATGCGTGTGTCGTTTGCCGCAAAAAGTTTAAGTTTGGCGGGTGCGAGCTTAATTTTTGTATCAGCGGGGACTAACGAAATGTCAGCCCCTGTATCGACTAAGAAATATTGCCCGGTTTTCCTATCACGAATATGGAGACGATGAGATACATTTGTAACCTCCGCCACTGTCTCCGCGTGGGGGGGTACTACTAGTTTTTTTCTTTGTAGTTCGCGTATTTCTCGCACCAACTTCGACACGACGTAGGGTTATCGGGAAATTTCAGGTGTGCGTAACACAGCCTAGACTTTTCCTTGTCCCTAGACTTACTTCGCGTTTGAGAATTGTTTCTGGAGTTAGGTCGCGAGCGCGTTTTCCGTTCTATCGCGTCCACTTTTACTGTGAGTTCTTTAACAGACTCTATTAGTGACTGAATTTGTGCCTGTGAAGCAGACAGCTCAGTATTGACGACGTTAATTTGAGAATTACCGGAAGACGCGTTAGAAATATCCGCCAGTTGGTCGGCCAGATCGGCCATGGTGTCTAAATTTTTCGTATTGGACATCACTATGCCTCGGTGTTGCTCGGGCAACTGCTCAAGGAACAATGATTTGAGAATCGAGTCGTCGACCGCGTTATTTACATTAAGATTACGGAGGCGACTTAAAATTAACGATGGCTTACCGTCGGTTAATACCTGTCCTTTCAATAGTTGCCTCAGTTTGGCCTCGTTTGACACCGCAAATGTTTTAATGATCCTCTCCTTCAGTTTTTGAAAGATATCAGGAGGAGGTGGTGACGCGGCGATGATATCTTTGATGCTACAGAGAACCTCTACGTCGAGCGCAGCCAGCATAATATCGGCCTTAGTAGTCTCACTAGTAATCCGCGCATTCCGCAATGAAATCTCTACCTGCATAAACCACAGCGCAGGATCCGCGCGAAAGAATGTAGGGATTTTAGGAGTTCGGTAGCTGTGGACTTGTGTAGCCATGTTTACCGTTAATAATTGCTCTAGTTGTTGGACACGACCTTGGGCTGCCCTTGACTCGTCGATAATTGTTCTGATTTGATCCTCGGTAAATGACATATTGTCTAATAATCTACAGAATAAGAACCGTGTACTTTATATTATATACAATTTGTATTGAATACCAATAACTGTGTGATAAATAGTTATCAAAGATAAATGAAATAAAATGTTTCAAACAGTTTTTTAGAACGCTCATATGATTTGGCTACACCTAAAAAAAATGTTATATACTAAATACAGTACGATAAAAATGTGAAACTTCAACAATATACACTTAACGCAATGGCAAGATTCATTAAAAAGGGTAAAGAAAATGTAAAAATGATTACAGTACACCGGAATTGTCAATTGCTAAAACGTACTTGTTATTAAAAACAGGAACAGTTGAAAAAATTAAATTTTTGGTGGATGCTCCATAGGCAACCAACGATACACGTGTATGATGGGTTGCTTATGTTAAAAATCAATACCTTGTAGACTTCTCGGTAGGCAACCAGAATTACATCAATGTTGCTGTGCTGCCGTCGACGACAATGGGCGGGATTATGGAGCACAGCACGAGGCAATGGGCGAAATTGGGGTTATGAAAAACTCACGTGTTTGAAAATGTGAAGTTGTATTTTCTTTCATAGTCCTTACTGCCCTGCTGCTAGGAATCGGTGCCTTCGGCCAGGTCTGCGATGAACTCACAGCACTAGTATCTGCTACTTAAGCCGGAGTGGCGAATATTGAAATGCGAAGCACTTAACATGTTTGAAAAACACTAGATCACGTCGGGGTCACCAATGTGGGGTCCAGAGGGTCGTTCATCTAGCATTCACTCAATAATACGTCGAAGAACAATAACAACTCTTTATTTCCACTTTATAATTCGTGATCATTTTATACATGTGTCAACTCCACGATGCAGTTGTTAGCACCCACAAAATGTATACCATTATCGCTGTATATTACTGATGGTAGGCCTCGTCTAGAGGTGAAGCGTTTCAAAGAAGCTATAAAAGAATCGGTGGATAGGTCAGATACCAATTCAAGATGATTGGCTTTAGTACCGAAGCATACAAATAAGGATATGTAACATTTAGTTATTGGGGCTCGTTTGAGATGAGATGATTTTATTGAAAAGGGACCGGCGAAGTCAATTCCAGTAGTCTGGAAAGGACGTGAAGGTGTTCTTTTGTAATGCGCGAATGATGTGTGGGAAATTGTTCATCTGTACCTGTCGTACAAGGAAAAGTAATGCGGAGTCTAAGTTTTGTCTAGAAAAATTCTTTGGAATGATGTCTGGATGGCGAAAAGTTTCTACGAATTTGTGTACGTATGCCATTGTTCTGATTAATTTAGTTAGGGAAGATGAACGGTTTATTAAATTTATAAAGGGATTTGATGGTATTGTTGTCGTGACGAGTGACTTTTTGTTTTCTTCAGGGGGATCGGATAAACAAGAAAAAGTGTCGTAGCAAGACGTATCTTGGGAGTATTCCCATAGAAATGGTGGACCAGAAAACCACTTGGTACTAGGAAAGTCTAAGGGCTGACCCCTTGATAGGATGTCTGCCGGGTTGAGGTGAGATCTGATGTGTCTCCAAATAGCTGAATGGGTTGCTTGTTGAATTTGAGTAACTCTGTTGCAAACAAAAACTGTCCATCGTGTGGGAATACTTTTAATCCAGGAAAGAGCTATTTGAGAGTCGGACCATAAGATGAAAGAAGAGATTTTCAATTGTTGGTCGAGAATGTTTCGCAAGCGTGAATAGAGTTTTGATAGGAGAACCATGGCAGTAAATGTGCTAGGAGAGTTCCGCCTAGTTCCGCGGAGGCGCTAACATGGGAATTTCCATAAGAAAATCGCGAAAAAAGCTAAGGTTCGTTCTGGCAAATTTGGATTCTAAGGTGGGTTCACACCGACAACCGGACTGAAGGAGTGGTTAGATGGTAATATTGCGCATGCGTCATTGAACAGGCTATGTCATAAGATCAACGATAAAAATAATGAAAAAATTGTAGCTACCCCCTTTCATCCCCCACGCAGCACCCCTCGTACTAAAAGTTAACCAAACATAGCAAACGACGTCTCGTTTGAAAGACCTTAATGTCTAGTGTATAAGTAAAATAATGAAAAAATTCTAGCTACCTCCCATTCATCCCCCACGCATCACCCCTCGCACTAAACGTTAACTAATCAAAGCAAACGACGTCTCGTTTAAAATGCCTTAACGTCTACTAAGTACTTTAAATGATTTTAAAATTTTAGCTCCATTCCCCAAATTCCAATACCCACCAGTACCTCAGAGTCTAGGCCCATCCCCAAATGTTTAGCACCCCCAAATTCAACCACCCATCCACTCCCCAAATTCCAATACCCACCTGTTCAGGACCCCCAAATTCAACCACCCACCCCAATCTTCAACCCACTCTCCAAATTTACACTCAGCCACCTTTGAAAAATCCTCGTCGATTTATTTTAAGTTCAAAAAACGTTTGCCGGAGTCTGGGCGCGAACCATCAACATTCGCGTCTGAAACAATGCGTCTAAGGAACATGGCTATTCGCACTCATATGTGAAAGATGCAAGGAGAGGTATAAAAAAAATCTGAGTGCATTCATGTGTTCAGCTGGGTTTGAAGTAAAATATACTTCAGGATAAGTCTAGTATGCACAGGTATATTCAAAATTTAAACGAAGTATATCAAAAAACACATCATGACAAGTGGTATATCGTTGACCTTATTCTCTAGTATACGAAACATTCTTTTAACATATACAGAGTGTTGCAAAATTATAGTTCGCGAAGTTAATCAACTGATGTATCGCTGAAAAGACATTAACGTCCAGTTATGACAAGTGACATATCGTTGAAAAACACCTCATGAAACATTCTTTCAACATATATAGGGTGTATCATTCAGAGTACAAAGACAAGTGACATATCGTTGAAAAGGGTATCCAGATACGTCTCACATATACAGGGTGTATCATTAGAGTACAAAGAAAAAATCAGGTGGCATTAACCTTCTAGATACGTCTTACGTACCTATACAGGGTGTATTATTAGGGTACACAGAAAAAATCAGGTGACATTGTCCGTCTAGTTTTGTCATGACATATGTTATATTAGTATCTGTCTTTGCTTCAATTTTAAAAATTGTGAAACGAAAATTTGAATCTTCATGTTATATAAAAGTTGATGAGAATGTTCAAAACGACGTATCGTTTGAAAGGTCTTAACGTCTAGTAGATACTTAAGATAATGAAAAAATTCTACCTGCTCCCGCTCTTCCCCCAAGCAGCACCCCTAATACTAGAAGTCAACCAATCATAGCAAACAACGTATCGTTTGAAAAGCCTTAACGTTCAGTATGCGAAACATTCTTTTAACATATACGGTAACTAAAAAAAAATAATAACGAAAAACGTGATACGTCAAACGTCATGTGATACAAGAGAAAATTCTACTATTCTTGTGATATAAATGTTGGGAAATATACAAGGTGTTTCAATGAAAACCAATTACCCCAAAATAAATTTTTATCAAATCTACATAGTTAATATCGTATTAATACGAGCATCCAGATGTTAAATAGAACGTACTATCAATTATGGTTGCTGAATTTCCTTGATTGTGAAAAGATTTTGTCTATTTCCACACCACCTTGAAGACTTATTCAAAAGACTTATGAGGTAAGACATGGGCGCGTAGCCTTTTTTATTTGTGGTAATCCACAATCTAAAAACCATTTTCATCTATTAAGTCGAATAAAATGATAAATAGTTTTTTAATTTTAATAAATTGATACAAAGATATTAATACGGTTCATTTCCACACCATCTTATATATCACAATAAAATAATGATATAAGGAGATAGAATCATGGCGCGTTGTATTGAATATTTAAAGTGATAAATACATCCCCTGTAGGCCTACTAAGCCACTTTGTAAAGAAGTGATTAGGTAATATTTTATGGCTCTTTTTTAAATTTTTTTCGAACAGCACGAACACTAGTCTCTAAGCTAATAGAAACGGTTCATTCATTCGTTTGGTTTTGCCTCTTTCACAAGAATGGGACTTTTTTGGGTTCTTATGATTGCTAATTACCTAATCAATCCTTTAAATTACGTCTAACGGACTTGGCTACTCACACTCATATGTGTAAGATGCAAGGAAAGATATAACAAAAAAATCTGAGTGCATTCATGTGTTCAGCTTGGTTTGAAGTAAAATAGACTTCAGGATAAGTCTAGTATGCACAGGTACATTAAAAATTCAAACAATTATATCAAAAAATTCGAGTGCACATACAAAGTATATCAGAAAATTGAAAATCAATCATATCTTTGAAAAGATTTAATGATAATTCTGAAAAGATGTTCAGTTAGATAATCAGCGGTAGAAAAATTAGATGTTAATCTCAAAATAGCAGATTCAATCAATTGTTTAAATCTTTACTGTGTACAGTTATAGGATAGTGTTAAAGAAATAGAGTGAGAACATTAATCAAATAAAAGAGTTTCGAAGTTGAAGAGAGGAAAAGTATGAGAAAAAATATTTGGCAACCAAAATTATATTAGAAAAATTGGCTGCTAATCTCAAAAATTGTTAAACCTTTAAATTATATATTTTGCTGTTTTCACGTATTTATGCGAAAAAATAAACTATCATATTATAACTAATTGAGGCTTATTTTTCCCTATACACCCTGTGAAAGTATATTTGAGAAAAATAAATTTAAAGTTGAACATAGAAGCGAAAGAAAAATATATTACACCCAAAAAACTGTTTTGATTTAATAACAAGTGCTGAATCATTAAATCTCATACAGTTATATATTTTGTTGACTGCTCATTCGCAAGATAAAATAACTAATTTACCCTCGTACATCCATGTAAAATATATTTATGCTGTATTACATAGGTACCTATTATCATGCTTTGAAGAAAGAGCCACCTCCTTTGTTCTTTAATTCTATATACGTCAGTTTCAACTTTTATCTGTCTGTACTCGAATTTTTTAAAAAGTAATGATGGTAAATCAGATAAAATATATGCGCCTATATCCTATCAAATTGCATCGTTTTTGTGTTTGTGTAAAACCATTGTATAAGGGTTAGTAAAACAGTAGCAATGTTAAAACCGTTTGAGGCAATTTTGCACGCCATCTAGTTACTTTTACGCTCGTTCTTCATAAAAATGACCCGTATTTTACTGCCCTCTGAAATAAACTGCACTATTTTCAAGAACTAAATTATTTTTGAAAAGTTCCCTACTAAATGTGAAGTTTTCTTTATCGTCGAATTCCGAACAATTAATGATGACCAAAGACCGACGATACATTGTTGCCGATTTTACTTTTTATTACGAAAGTGACATAAATCACCGACTTGATGGGATTCTATAATAGATAGATAGCGCGTATTTTCGTATTTTGAAATATCATGTTCATAATAATGTTATAGCATTGTATACTTATACAATGGTTATAGCAGGTATTCATCTTGATCCGAAAATAAACATTAATCTGTTTATCACTTTAAAAAGATGGGATAAAAAGAAGAATCCTCGTACAAAGGCAGATAAAATATAATACATTCATTGGGTGACGGAAATAATGAAAAATTTGCGATTTCTGAACTTCGTTCGTGAATGTGAATTAATTCAAAGAAAATTTTTGATGATCTCTTAAGAAGACGAAAAAATAAGTCTTGGCTATTTTGTATGCTTTTTTTAAGCTTTCAGTTGAAAATTTATTCATTTTCCGCTTTCCGTTCTGGTGAAAATATTTTTGATTTTGTTCCGCTTTCTTACTGTATTGATATGTAGAGACTCAAGAAATATATAAAATCAAAAACAATAACTTCAAAAAAGTGCTAACTATACTAATACATTAAATATAATGAGATGAAATATACTAAATATATCATAATACAATATAATATCGTGCTAATAATAAAATTAATGACATTGTAGAATAATGCAATTGTGCAATAGGTCCTTTCATGAAGAAATGCCCTCGTCGATCTATTTGCGGCTTATTATTCTAAAGGTAGATGCTAATTTTTTGGCATTGAAGGTTTTTACAGGTCGGAGGTCGGTAGTGTGAATCACGTATTTTTGCTCTGAATAGAAAAATCTTGCTAGGGCCGAATTTCGCAAAACTACCTGAAACTACCCGAAAGAGGGATTATCGTGGGACCATATAATTTAGTGATTTCCAAAAATAGAGTATCCAGGTACACAGAAGCTCTCGTAATTTATCGAGAAGGGCAAGAATAATGATTGAAGAATGTATACAGTGTTGAAAAAAAGGCCGCGTAAGTTGAAAAAGCTCTCGTAATTTATCGAGAAGGACAAGAAAAATGATTGAAGAGAGTACCTATACAGTGTTAAAAAACTGGCATTTAGTTGTTAGCCATATTCTAATCCTCCCGCGACCTTTTGAGGAACTCGACCTAGGATTAAATACGTAGGTAGGTTTTTGCGGAATTCGGCAAATCCCGAAAATCTGATATGGTCAACATTTTTTGTCTTGGATCAACTTTCGTTTAGCTGAAATCAGTTATGTAAGAAATATTCGTTTATTTACTATTTGGAACCTTTTCTAAACAGAAAGAGTCGAAATTTTTTTTGCGGAAATGCATAATTTTCATTTTTTCGACTTTAGAATAGCTGAAACCAGTTACAAGAAAATATGTTTCTGTTTTACATTTTAGACAATTTTCTAAACATAAACACGCAAAAAACTTCTTGCGGAAGTTTTCCATTTATTGATAAAAACGGGCGTGTACAAAACCGTTGATCTGTGATAATGGTCGGGAAGAGGATTAAAAAATTTTTACATTGTTTATATTATTTATTATAGTTTATTTATTAGTTTCAGATATTCTAAAGTCGGGAAAATTATGCATTTCCGCAGAAAGTTTTTTGTGATTTTGTGTTTGGGGAGGCATCTATATACTGAAAGAACAAATTTTTTTTTAAACTGGTTTCAGCTAAAAAAAATTTCACCCTTTGTGTTTTATATTCAGTGATCAGTCTACACTACATTGGTGGCTAATAGTTTCTTCGCAATAAATTAACCATTATTAAAATTTTGACTCTTGACGTAAGTCCAATTTATTTTTGGTCAGTGGTTGCCGTCGCCAGACGCATGGAAAGTAACTTCATAGGTACTTACCTCCCAAGAGAGGTCATCGCATTCGACATATTAGATAACAAAATGAAACATCTAAAGTTTTGGTAAATGGATTTATTAGAAAATATCGAACAGAAATATTAAATTAGGTAAATAATAACTACACTTTTTATAAAATTATTAATTCAAAAATTATAATAATTATAAACCGTAAGTGTCCAGCGCGTTTAAAAAAATGGTCAGAAACTACAAGTAGGACGGTCCTGTATATATACTTTGTGCACTTTACAGCTACGACAACATACACAAATCCAAGTAGTAGCAATTCAATCGTTTAAAAATTATTGATTTTCATAATTTATCACTGAAGATGATAAGATTTCTTTCTTTAGTTACTTAATACACAAAAACATCAAAACAAGTACAAATTGTTAGTGGGAAATTCGAATGACCAACAAATTAAGTAAACTATTGTAGTTTTAAAACTTTTTCAAATTCGTAAAATGTTTTTTGCAAACTTTGATATAAACGGTGCTGCTTCGGAACGCATCACATTATTCACCTTCTAATTTTTTTTGGTTTTTCGTAAATTATTTTTTTATAACCAGTACCCGACTCGTTTGGGCTATGATAGGAACTGTGTGTTATCAAGAAAATATACAGAGTAGCTCATTAGTTTTGACCTTAGGAAGAAATGGGCAAAATCCACTAAACAACCTCGGTTACAAAGACCGTTAAACCCAAAAAATGTAGTACCTATAATATGTAGAATCTACTCGCGGTGACCTCTATTCTTCGGACAAGTAATCACATTTACTATTGAAATACCCACTCAAAATAAAAATGTTGATAAGTATTGGTTATTCATTATTATTTTTGTTATCTATTATGCGAAATCAAACCACAATCTACAAAAAATATTTCATCATCCTTAAAAAATTTACAATTTTTTGCAGTCTTAAACTTTATAATATTATTGATAGTCTAGTTTTCGAATGTTTTCATTAATGTCATATAGGGACCAACAATTTTATAAAACTTAATTATTCTTGATAACGGGTAGCTGGTTGCTACCGGGTAGTTGATTGCTACCGAAACGTTGTAATAAAAACATAAAAAAGATTGTGGTCTGATTTCCCAAAATAAATAGCAAAAAGAATAATGAATATACCACAAAGAACATACAAAATATATTTTGGTTATTCAGTTATGCTGAATGATTGATAGTTTATTATTTTTCTTTGTCTGTCTAGTTTTTAATGAACTTGAAAAAGTTTTACAATATTTGAAAGTCTGAGTCCGCAACAATAAATTAAAAATATATTGCCTATGACTACAACAGATTGCATTTGTTGCATACCACTCGGGAAGAATTTTTTCTATTTTTCTAACAATTTTCTTTTTCAAATTCAATATTATTTTATTATTTGAAATTTTGCCGATATTTTTGTCGAAACTATTAAGTACTATCATGGTGAACTTTTTCAACAATGATGTTGAAGTTTTCAAAGCACACTTATCATTTAAATGATAATTTTTATAAAATATGAGAAGCTCCTTTTCACTGTTTATGTCGTCAGAAGCTTCCAAACTGACTTTACAATCTTTGCAATTGAAACGATCTAAACATTTCTTGATTAAATAACCCCCAAAATATACTACTGAACATTTTTCTAACGTTGCATCATCATTTGAATGCACTTCGGAACAATTGGAATTGATGGATGAATCAGTTTCTACGGATGACGATTCTTCTTCAACATTTAATGAAACAAGTACTTCATTCTTATCTGCTGGTAATAGCAGTATATTATCATCATCATCATCCGGTTGACTTCCTGCATTAGCACTTCTAGGTGGTCTCATTAAATTGGTGACAATATTTATTTTAAATGCTGTTCGAAATGCTTTCACTGTTGGATTTCTGTTATACCCTCCTCTTTGACGATAAACAGAAAATTGATTTTCAAGTGGATCTTGAATCAGTCTGCCTGTGAATAAATACTTGAAACCTTCATTTTTTTGATCACTGGCAAATTGTTTCACGGAGTTAATGGTTAGAAGAAAACCGTCAAAACTATCAGGTCTGGTCAATTTTCCTTTTTTTCCAACTTTGTATAGATCTTTTAATAAATCATTTCCTGAGCTTAAAGCTGCGAATACTTCTGGATTGGTATCGCCCAGAACACGATTGCAGGGTTTTGTTGCGTGTAAACGTGTACTGTTCAGGGCATCAAATAAATTATTCATGGTTAGAACAAAGTTAGCCGTGTTTCTAGCTGTACTTGAGATAAGTTCACCGGTCTCCGAAGATGTCATTATGGCAGCATAAACACTTTGGCTCAACAATTGGGCAGCTAATTTGACGTTCATTTTTTCGAAGGAATTCGGGTTTATATGTTTATCGGTCAGTTTCAATAAGGCCTTTCCTGTTGTGCTCCTTTTATCAAGATCAGAAAAACATATGAACTTACCATTAAAAATAAAACTATTATTTAAAAAATTGTTTCTAACGCATTTCAACAGATGAGGAACATCAAAAAAGGCATAATATTTTTTCTTATCAAGAAAAAAATAAGGTTTGTTTTTGTCAACCCCCAAATGCTTCATAACTTTCTGATTAGTACTGGATAAGTCACAAACTATGCCTATAGGTTCCAGTCTTGTCTCACCAAGTTTTTCCAATGCCTTGGTAATGATACGCAATAGAGAAGTATATGACACCCCACCAATCGATACAAAGTATGCAATAGGAATTTTCCACTTGCTGTAGATTCCTCTTATCATGAGAACAAGAGCTTGACTGGCAGGGAAAGGCTTTCTACCAAACTCGCCCAGATCTTCGAAGCCCTCAATTAAATCTGTTTTTATATTGTACTCAAGATTCCTCTTAATAGTCATTTCGTCGAACATTAGAATACACTTCTTCTCGTAAGGCAGCATCGTATCCGCCTTTAAAGTAAGATTCATAAAAAATTTTTTATTGAATCCGGGTTTGCATCGGAAATTGGCAACCCATGATTTCACTGTTGATATTGCTGGCAAGGTAAATCCTTTTTGTCGCAAATATTTATATGTCTTAGGTCCTTTATAAAGTAATGATAGGGCAGTTTTTTTTTCAGATGGTAACCATGGGGATTTCATCTTATGTCGTAATTGCATATTTACAAGAGATTTTGTAAAATCCGTTAAAGTTGCTTCTCCATACAAAACGTTCGCAGAGAGTTGAGTTTTCATAATCCTTTTTTTTTGTAGCTCTCAATAGAGTATTCAAGCTGTTGACTTTTTTCCTAGCATTGGTTAGTTCTTTTCTCAACCGTTCATTTTCTTCTTGCAATGATTGCTTCCTATCTCCACTTCCCGTAGTACAAGATGGAAGGTTCTGTAACTCTTTCAACCACTGTTCATCTTCATGGTTACTGACAGAACCATCAGAAAAAGTCATGTCAATGTTTCTGGAAGAAATCGGGGCAATAACATCCCTTCTCGAATATGTTTGTGGAAGTGAGGAAACATTCAATTGCATTATTTGTTCATCCAAATTTTCCTTATCCGATTCACTTTCTGAACTCTCATCACTTATGTAGCGGAATGGCACAGCAGTAATAGGCAATCTTTTAGATTGACTAATATTTTCACTGAAATGTTTGCTACAAATCAGCTTATTTCTTAGCGATTTCTGGCTTAGCTCTGCCAAAACAGCATTACCTGAAATAAGGAACATGAACGTTAACAAACATATTATTTATTGTAATGGTTATGGTAAAGTAAGTATTTTTTGTGTTTAAAAAATTTGAATTTATTTCATTTCTGTAACGAGCATAACTAAAAACAACTACAGTAAAACCCTTGTTTGGAATTTCCCGAATTGTATTAAGATAATCCCATACCTGTGCATCATTCCCAAAAACAACTACTAATCATTGAAATTTCTTGGTTGGTACACAACAATGGCAAAAACACTTTGATACTTATCTTTAATAAGGGTTTTTAAAATCAAACAAAAGACCATTCACAAAAGAATCGTACCAAAACCGGAAATAAAAAAAATAACAAATATATTCGTACAAAAGATATTTGAATAATCTGAATTTAATATAAATATTATATTTATTTGCCTGGTGTTGAAAGTAACCGGTCAACGTAAAAATTTGGATAAGCCCGATAAACAAATAATTCTTTATATCAAAGAAAAAAATTTATTCTATGAACTACCTACTACGCAAAATACCTACCTGACGTCCTTTTGACAGCTTTATCACTTACTGATAAGGGTATGTTTCACAATAATCTGCCGAAAATTATAATCATTGAAAATATTATTTATTGTGTTATATTTATGGGTAATTCTGTTCTAACTGTGATTTTTTTTATTAATAATATTTATTCTTTAAAATTAATTTTTTTTTATTTGTTTGTGCATATTATTACTCTACTTTATTGTAAAAATAAAAGTCTGTAAGGATTTTGCTACAACTTCAAAGCATCGAGAATGATAATCAAATTTAAAATTGTCCGTTCCACGGTAGGTACTGACTCACATATCCACGGTACTGACATAAAGTAAATTTAGTAGACATTCTTTGGAAAAATCGTTTAATTTATTGTTTTGTTCACACTTATATACATTTTAATTTATGAGATAATTAGTTTGAATCATTTATTGCTACAAAAAAAATAGGAAATTTATCGAAAAATTCTAGATACGCACATGACACAAGTTGCAAGTAATAGGTACTATACAAATAAAGTGATGGAATATGATCATGAATATCTAATTAACACAGAAATTCCATTAATAGATTGTTGATTAAGGGCCAGTGAGAACAAATAGTGAAGGAAATAAAAAATCACAGTTAGAACAGAATCACCCTTATACTTATTGGATTGAGCACACAATAATAATATATGATAGAAAACTTAAAACTGTGCTCATTGTTGAATTAATTATATTTATATTACTGCTGCTACTAATTTAACAAAATGATTTTATTCACACATTCGGTGATAAATCAAGCATGAGTCTTATATATTTTTGAAATCATTACCTATAAAATGGAAATAAAAAAATATATATACCATTAAAAAATCTATCAAAGGCGTCATAGGCGTTTCGTAAAGTCATAACGTTATAAACACACAAACTACTACAATTGAAAATAAAAATTGATCTCGAGGATTTTTTTTAAATGTTTCATTTTTTTAAAATAATTAATTTGTTCTATAGTTCTTTTATCATAATATGGTAACATTACTATATTCTAAACTGTAATAGTTACTAAAACAATTAAATGGCCAAAACGGTAACTGTATTATAGAGGGACATTATATTATTTGTTAAAAAAAGTCTTATTTTATATCGAAACATTAGGTAAGGTCCAAAGTAAGGCTCTCGGTACATTTTTTTGGCAAAATCGAAACAAGTTTACAAAATAACTACGACAGGAACGTATTTAAGAATTGTTCTTATTAATGATATAACTTATTTGAGATAAAACGTCATAAAAATCTGAAGGGTGATATATCGCTTAATTTGAATATTTAACATTAACTAGTAATTACAATAAATAGGCATAGGTATTCCTAAAAAAAATATGTTAGCCTCGTGAAGACAGAAAACGTCGTATCGAAGATATGTTGGTACATGTATATAATAAATTCGTGTTCAAATAAAACTTTGCTGTTCTCTGATAATTTTTTATTTAAAAATTCTATTCTGAAAAAACCAAAAGCAGCCTGTTTAGTTCTCCCAGTATAACTCGAGAATGGAGGAAATCTTTGTAAATTTTTCAAAAAATTTTAATGTTCTCCATAATAGTTACCATTTTGTCAATCTATTACGGCCCATAATATAGTATTATAGCCATATATGATAAAAGAAAATGTATACATTTGAACAGGTAAAATTTTTATCTTATTGACGTAGTAGCTCCCAATTATAAACACAGAGATCCACTATACCTTATTATTACGTGCTTAGTTCATAAATATAAAATAAATAACAAAAAATACTATTTCCAATTATTTCAATTTTCGTGGAATATTAATGTCCAACCCTTTGTATTCGGTTAGTTGTGTTCACCTATAAGTTTGAAATATTTTCAATAATTTTTTATTCTGTTACTTTACCATAAATAGGTGGTTGTAAAATTTAAATTTAGGCAGGATTCAAGTACTTTTGATAAATTTAAGATTTAACGGATATGGAATTTCTACTAGTTAAATTCTTACTCGTATAATATGCAATGTAACCATAAAACAAATAAGCTCATTATCAGAAAAAACTATTGGACGAATTGTCTTTTATTTGACGATAATCAAATACTTATGTTTAGTTTTGAAAATTTGCATACACACTTATTTATTCACATTCACTATTTTTTACTCCTCTATGAAAAATAATCGTCGGAAGGATAACTCACCCGAGTGTATGATCCATTTCTGACATCTGGTAGGGTCATTCACAGGAAATCGGTACATTTTAATTGTAGGATCTGATCTCTTACTGAGTCCACACTTGAAATAAACACACTTATTTCCAGCCATTTCTGAAATATCGAAAAGAAGATTTAAATTATAATCAGGTAAACATGTCGACATTCATATTATAATAAAATTATGGAATTTATTAATTCTCTACTGACTGAGCACACAACGAGCTGATTGATAAAAGTGATTATTGTTATATTAATACATTTTAGTAAGTAGGTCGCTAAATATAAAGTTTTTTTTGGAAATTGTAAGCTGTAGCATTTATACACTTAATGCCCTGTTAATATAATTTAGATATATTAACCAAGATAGGTATTGATGTATAAACGCAACTGAGCTGAGAATACTTTTAAAAATTAAGAATTAAAATTTGAATCCTATAATCTAATTTGTAACATTATTTACGGTGATTAACTAAGCTCAACTTAATTAAGAATTCACTGTAAAATGAATAATTTTCAAAAGCTGATTGGTCCAATTTAATAATGCAACCAATCAGTATCCAAAATTCTAAATATAATTGTTAATTCTTAGTTTATAGATTTTTTGGTTTTACTAAAAGAAGAGATAGGTATATTAATTGTAATAATGTCCACTTACCTTAAAAATGAACATCAAATTGCAACTTTGCCATAGGTACCCAAAATAAGAAACTTTGCAACACAGCTCTTATGGATGTATAGTAAAATTAATACCTATTTAGAGGTACCAGCCGTTTTAGTAACTTAACGTATGCGGCTTCTTGAACCATCTGAACCCGCATGAAAAAAATTAGGTTATGACCTTTGTCATGTCAAATGCTTGACATATTTCTTATTGCATTGGCGTAGTGACTTGAAATTTCATATTATCAGTGGCGGTTTGTAATAATACAAATTAATTTTATGAAATTCATAAAATTCTAAAGATGTTGACATAATAAAAGAATATAAAAGAAGCGCACTAGTTTAATTAAAAAAATATGGCAATTCAGAGTTCGATTAAGTACAAATTTTAAAAAAAATGACTACGTGATCTTCAAGGCAAAGTTTAATTAGTTTCTAAATCAGAATAACTTTCGGAAAGTGATAGTTCATCATCGAATTCATTGGATACAGAGATCACCATAGGTTCGATGTTTAGTAGGTCCAGTTCGTTTTCTACTTCCTATGCTTCAGAAATAATTTTCTCTGTATGATTTATGTAATTCTGCCAGTGTTGCTCCGGTACATTTTTTACAACGTCATTCCATACTTTTAAGACTTCAGTAGGTGACCTTGCAGTTTTCGTAATAGCTTGGTCATAATGCCTTTTAGTTTCTGACCATACCATTTCGATGGCAATGATAGGGTGGTAGCCTGAGAACACAATGACCATGCTCGGCAGCATATTTGTCTAAATGATAGTTTTTTTCTGGCAAAACTTGCTTTTCAATTATATTCCAAACAGCATCCTTTTAAATGTGATCTGGAAAAGGAATATTCTTTTTTTTGAGCCATTCTAACATGCGTGTTTTACTCCAACTTTTTCTTGGGATTTCTTCATCCAGGCAACTGTGATACGTTGCGTTATCCATTATAATTAACGATGGTTCTTCCAAGTTTACAATTAGTTGCTGTTTTGAACCAATTTTCAAAATTTTCGGTGTTCATGTTATCATGGTAATCGCCTGTTTTTTTATTGCATTTAAAAATAAGCGATGCATTTGCCACAAAACCTTTTTTAGTACCATCTTGCCACATTCTTCTGTCCCCGCTTTTACTAAAAACCCATGTCTCATCCAGAAAAACAGGTGTAAAGAGCTTTTCGCTTTTAGAAGCATGGTATTTGTTCAAAAATAATATTCTTTTTAATCTGACTGCAGGCATTTCTAATAAATGTTTTCTTCCATCCTGTTTTTTGAAATGTAAACCCATTTTTTAAATTCCCAAATATAACGAACCTTTGGAAATCAAAGTTTCTGGAGACTCTTCGATAAATTGCCGTAAAATAGTTTCTACTGTGATTTTATCCTTTCGCGCATACATTTTATAAATTACTTCCCTCAAACAATGCAGGGTATTTTTTGTAATTCGGGTTTTGCTCCGGGAAACGCTTGCAGACATATTTCTTCTAAATTCGAAATCTGTAGCTCTGTTTGGTTTTTCAAGATTATATAATGTGCTTTCTGGAACTTTTAGTGCTTCGGACGCTTTTTGAATTGCCTTAAATCGAGATCCTAAATCGTTTTGAAAATAGTTTACTACATTAAGCATAAGTTTTTTGGATTCATCAGAATATCGCATTTTTATATCTTATTTTGCGTTATGACATTAACATGAAATCAAAATTTGACGTAACTTCAAAAACGTGACATCTAATAAATTAGTTACGACGTTCATTTTTGTTGGTAATTTTTTGTTTCAACCGATTTATTAATAATAAATAAGGATGGTCTTATTCTAAATGGGTATAAAATTTACTATATATAACATTCTGAATAATTTTGGCGCCATCTGTTATTGGGGTAATTCAGCGACCAAAGCTAAGGAAATTCGTAATTCAAGCTACGACGTACAGTAAGAAAAGACGTGCCGTGGACTCCCCACTGCCATCTATTGGTGGCGACCACCTCGTCAAATGATATCCTCGTAAGATTAACCTACTATCCCTATCTTTATACAATGGTAAAACTATGAAATTCCTAGTAGCATGAGCTTTTTATCACTATGAAATGTAATACAATGAAGGGATTACGCGGCGTGATAAGTAAAAGATTGTTTTGCTAAGTGTAACACATGTTTTTAAATCATACGACGTGCAACTGATATAATTATGTACAGTGCAGAATTATAATTTTCAAAAATATATTTGTTTATTTTAAATAAATTAATTTTACAATATTTTAAAATAGTTAAGAATAATTGTTTGGATATCCAAGGCGCTAAAAGAGTTCGTACACATACACTTAGATAATTATGAGGATATAATTCAATGATGGAGAAAATGTCTATCGGAAATTTTGAAATTTTTTTCTTTATAGATGGTTTCCTGCTAGTTCTGCGAAAATCAGGGAACTATGCGATAATTTCCAAATGCTGGAGGGATGAACTAGAAAGATCAAAGAAGTAAGGTTGAAGGTTGCGACTATGATATTACATTAAAATTTTTTTTAATAGGTAGTATTTATATATATTTGAGTTTTAATAAATTTTGCTTTTCTACTCTTTTATTTTATTTAGTATAGCTTCAAAATTTTCTCTACAAAGAAATTAATTTATTTAATGTATTTCAAAAGTAAATGGTGATTACTGTTGCCAACCATCTCTCAGCATTTATTCTTATCTAAAATTATGTTTTTCTACAAGCGCACATTATTTTATTTTCGACTGATATACGTCAATAATATTTTTAAATATTTTTAAATAATATCTATTGATTAAATTTCAAGTGTTACTAAAATTTCTAATAATTTTAACAAAAGTATGGTAAACATTATTTTTTTTTTAATAATATGAAGAAAATATTAATATACCTATATTGACAAATAGAAGATTGAGAAGAAGGATAAAAAAATTAGAAAATAAATTAGAGTTGTTGAGTAAATTATTTTAGATTTTTATCTTCCTTCTCAATCTTCTATTTGCGATTTTTTAAATTATTTGTAGATAGGTGTTAGTGTTAATATTTTAATTTTATTGTTTTTAATAAGTAGGTACCTAGTTTTAAGTTTTATTAATTTTCGTTTGTTCTGTTTTTCAATAAGTACCTACATAGTTCTAAGTTTTCTAAATATTTAAAGGGTTTTTTTATATTTTTTCAACATAAAATTAATGAATTTTAAACATCAGTCACATATCCAGTAGTGTGAATTTTCTTTCACTTCAATTTTGGTTTAATCATATCAAAATCACATCACATCTGTTTATGAATTACTTGTTTGCTGGTTACTGAATAATAAATTTGAAACTGTGGACTGTATTTACTTGATGAACATAATATATTTTACATGGTGTAATATAAAATAAAAAAGCTTTACTTGAAAATCTCATGAAATTTTACTTGTCACTGTCACTTATTTTTTGGCTCGACACACAAATATATATTGTTTCCGTGGTGTTGCCACTTTTTGAAAAAAGTACTTGAAAAGTAAATAAAGTTCTAACACCTTCAAAATAAACTCATTAAATTAGATTAATATTCTAAAAAAAAACGAGAGTAGCACTACCCATTACATTTAATTATAAGTGTCTTTTTGTAATGGTAACGGACATAAGTGTCTAACAGACCGCACAACTGTTCCTTTGGAGGTGTTAACTTCGGCTATCCTCGATACTCCGTCTCTGCCTGGAAATAGTCGGATTATTCTGCCAATAGGCCACCTACAAGGGGGTTGTGCATCATTTTTGATAAGTACGAGTGTGTCAGGTTCTATTTCACATGGCGCATCTTTCCATTTATACAACTGATGCAACTGTGAAATGTACTGCTTCGAAAACTGCCGCCAAAATTGTTGATATAACTGTTGAATATGCTGGAGTCGTGATAGGCGATTTGCAGGTAGACTGATTAGGTAGGGATCAGGTAGAGATGTGATATTACGTCCAATCAGGTAATGGGAGGAAGTAATTGGCGATGGATCATTTGGATCATTGGACGCATCAAATAAAGGTCGCGAATTGAGAATCCCTTCAATTTGTATGACGAGAGTATTAAATTCCTCAAATGTGACATTTTTATTGATCAAAACTCTTTTCAAGTGATGTTTTGCCATTTTTACCGCTGCTTCCCATAAACCTCCATGATTTGGGTTATATGGGGGGATAAAAACCCATTTAATGTTAAACTGATTTATTAACTCGTTACTAATAGAATTACAATTGCTGGACATAAATTATCCGAACTATTACTTGCTCCGACAAACGTACTTCCGTTGTCGGAATAGATAACAGACGGAACACCCCTTCGTGAAACGAACCTTTTAAAACTTGCCAAAAAGTTGTCTGTGGTGAGGTCGGAAACAACTTCAAGGTGGATTGCCTTTGGGCAAAAACAAACAAATACAGCTAAATAACATTTTATTAGCCTTGATCCTCTCCCCTTTTTGTTAAGAATTGAGAAAGGACCAGCATAGTCAATCCCCATTACATGAAATGGAAGCTGCGGCGCAATTCTTTCATTTGGCAAATTAGACATTGGGGCTGAAAATGGAACTGGGTTAAATTTAACGCATGTGAGACAATTTTTCACTGTTCGTTTAGCTAAAATACGCCCTTCTATAGGCCAATAAAATTGTCTAACGGATGCCAATAGCAACTGAGGACCTGGGTGTAATAATTGTTTATGTTTATGTTCGAAAATTAATTTTGTAAAATGATGTGAGGACGACAATAAAATTGGGTGTTTGGTACTGAATGGTAAATATGTGTGTTTCAATCTTCCTCCCACTCTTATAATTCCCTGACCATCTAGAAAAGGCGCTAATGATGAAAGTTTGTGTTTGTTAGAAAGTGTCTTGCTTCCTTTAAGAGCTTTCAATTCTTCGCAAAACGACTCTGCTTGAACTTGTTGAACTAATATTTTTAAAGAATTTTCTAGTTCTGTAACGGTTAAAACGCCAGTTTGCCTGTTCGATTCACCTTTCAATTTGTTATAAAAACGTAAACACCAAGCTGTAACTCGTTGTAATTTGATTAAAGTAGAAAACCTGGTAATTAAATCTGATGCAAATGTTGAAACTACGTGTAAAACTGAGGGTTTATTTTTTAGCTCAAGTAACTCTGATTTTCTAATAATAAAATTTTCACTTGGCCACTCGGAAGAGGGCAATTGTAGAAAATCAGGGCCTTTCCACCATATGCCATTAAGAATTAACTTATCCGGTAACATACCTCTTGAAGCTACATCAGCCGGATTTCTTAAACTATTTACATACTTCCAGTCAGCGACGGTTGAAAGTGCTTGTATCTTTGACACACGGTTCGCCACGAAAACTTGTAAATCACAGGGTTCAGTGTAGATCCAACTCAAAGCAACTTGTGAATCAGACCATAAATAGAAAGGAATATCAGCTTTAAGAGCACTGACTACATGTCTGGTTAATTGCGCACCTAAAAGACAAGCACATAGTTCTAATTTAGGAATAGTTATAGCCTTTAAGGGTGATACTCTAGACTTTGAACAAAGTAAGTTAATAGTATAATTACCAGCACTATCTGTACTACGAAGATAGATACATGTCGCATATGCATCTTGTGATGCATCACAGAAGCAATGAATATCTACAAAATTTTCTGAGGATACATTGCGGGAAATGGATAGTTGATTGAAACTGTCAAGGCTATTTTGAAATTGCAACCAGTTCTTGAGAATGTCTGGGGGGACTGGAGAATCCCAAGAAATGTGAAGAGACCAAAGTTTCTTGATAATTATTTTGGCTAAAATAATAGATGGACTTAAAAGTCCCAAAGGGTCATAAATGTGATCAATCGTGGATAAAATGGATCGTTTAGTATAAGAAGTTTGGCAAGAAAATTGTTTAATCGTGTATTTCAATGTATCTGAATTATTATCCCATTGAACCCCTAACGTTTTACTAGAATCTTGATCTCCAATATTTAGAATAGAATTGGAAATATCAGATTTTGCAAAGGCGGCAACCACTTGCTTATGATTGGAAGTCCATTTGCGTAAAATGAAATGTGCAGACTTCAATATATTAAAAATTGCCTTACACCGTACTTGCATCTCTTCCAAATCGTTAGAGCCAGTTAACAAATCGTCCACGTACATGTCTGACAAAATTGTCTGAGAGGCTTCTGGGCATTCGTGTATGTGTTGAGTTGCTAACGTCCGAATACAATTAATTGCTAAATATGGCGCTGATCGTGTACCATATGTAACTGTATTTAAGTGGTAAATACCAAAATCTTCGTTTGGGTTTGCTCGCCATTTAATCTTTTGCAAAGGTCTATGCTCGGGATGCATAAGTATTTGTCGATACATTTTCGAAATGTCTGCTGACGCAACAAAAGTATATGTGCGGAATCTTACTAAAATGTCGAAAATTTCGTTTTGTACCTTGGGCCCTACATAATGAATGTCGTTAAGCGACCATCCTGTTGTGCTTTTGCAGCGACCATCGAAAACTGTACGAAGTTTTGTAGTGATGCTTGTTTCTTTAAGCACACCGTGATGTGGTAGAAAGTAACCAAATTCTGCTTCGAGGTTGTCTGAAACTTTACTCATATGACCGAGATTCTGATATTCGTGTATGAAATCACAGAACAATTTTTTAAAATTGGAATCGAAGAATTTGTTTTCCAAAGACTTGAACCGCTTTACAGCGGACACACTTGTATCACCTAATAATTCAGTAGAATGTTTGAGTGGAAATTTTACAATAAATTGACCATTATCCGCACGATGAGTATCTTTATTGAAAAGAGATTCACATATAGTGTCTTCCTGGGAAATGAATTCATTTTTACCTTGCACGTCCTCTATTTCCCAAAATTTTTTAAGTTGTTCATCCTCAGGCACCTGAATTTTTGCAAAATTGCAATTACGCTTATCGGATTGACTAACAGGCATCATCCCAGTTATTATCCAACCAAACTTTGTATTTACTAATGAAGGAAGGTTTTTCCCTAATTGGATTTTTCCTTCTAACAAAAGGTCCCAAAAAATGTTAGCCCCTAGCAATAGGTCAATGTCGTTAGAATGGTTGAATTCAGGGTCTGCTAAGTCTATATTATGAGGTAAACGCATACTATTAATGTTGAAAGAATACGTAGGAATTCTATTTGTAATGATTGGAACAACAAAGCATGATATACTTGATTTATAATCCGAACATC